>LQNK01001610.1:103206-124109 GCA_001586405.1 Phoebis sennae | reverse complement strand
AAAAGACATTGGACTATACGATCACTCTTTTATTTTGTATCAATTCATGTCGCTATCACGCCCACAATTCGATGTACAAAATGGACGATAGCAAAGACCGCAATGAGGCCTATGGCGCTCTTACATATATATAAACAAAATTTCATATATATATAATATATATATAGTTCGTATAGGACTATATATCGTTCGGACTAGGACACAGGCAACCTATTATCCTGAAAAACATACTATTCCCGTGGGATTTAAATGAGAAATCCCCACGATTCAATGCAGAGATAATATATATTATAAATTTTATATTGTATCTATATTATATATTATATATTATATATCTTATCTGTTAATTTAGCATATACCGGTATTTTATACCTACTTAATAACTCCGGTAGTGATGCATAGATTATAGGAATTGTGGGAAAAACGTTAATTGGCTGTTGCTGATTGAACAAAAACACATACTATAAACAGATTATATGAAGGTAGCGGTTTAAAATTGTATTTGCTGATAAATATTCAGGGACATTTAATATTACGCCATTTAGTCCCAAACTAAGCAAAGCTTGTACTATGGAAACTAGATAACTGATAGACATACTTAAACATAGTTTTTTTGTAAATACATACATACTATAGATAAATGAACACCCATATAGAAGAAAATAATAATTTTCTACTCGTGGGGATCGAACCTACACCCTCTGGCGCAATGACCATTGCTGTATCCACGCTAATAAGGCTCAAAAACTACTGAACCGATTTTAAAAATTCTTTCATCATTTTAAAGCTACATTATCCACGAGTAACATAGGCTATATAACATTATGCTACGGGAGCGAAGCTGCGCAGATCAGCTAGTATAACATAATTATTAAATTATTTATAACATAATTATTAAAGGTGGAAATAGCGTAAATTAAAGTGTTTTAAAAGTATTTTGTTTAATTTCTGTTTATTCTCGTATTCGTAAGTACCTTGTAAAAAGTTTACATGGAAATATTTTTATTTTCTATTTTATTCTATTCATATACAGTTATCTTTTTATTAATAAAAAGTGCTAGAAGTACAAATAATAATATTATTAGATTCATACATCTATAATACGTCTATGAATCTATTATTGTTATATCTCATTGTTATAAAGAGTGATTGTTATAAATAATTGAAAAAATCATTTATCACGCACGTTTAAAAAACAATAATTACATTAATAGGAATGTTAGCGAAAGCGAAGTTATTAGCAGTTAGGGTTGTCAATTATAAGTTAAATATTAATTTTTTTTTTTTATCAAAAGTAAGTATTATTTCTAACTAGCTTAGCGTAATGTTATAATTAAATACTTTACTTTGATTGGTGTGTCTAACACAATAACATATTTTTTTAATAGTATCACGAGATAAGTGCGTTGAAACCAACAAATTCTGTTATATATTACTTGCACAGATAATATAATACTATACTAGTATTACTTGTATATATGTCAAAAGGTAATTTTCGAAGATGTTTCGGAAATCTTTCCCAGCCCTACTTTAATTATTGTCTTATAAACAATCGTGAATAATTTATATCGCATAAGAAAAGTATTTGCATTTAATTACATTTAACTATTAATCAAGATATCGGTAAACCTTTATGTATTTTCTCATAGTATTTTAAGCTTAAATATAAAATAAAGAACACAATATGTTAGTTTCATTTATTGTTGAAATCATAATAGATATCAGAAAATTCTAAGATTATTTTTTAAATTTTTGAATGCAGTTTTCACTCCTATTAATATTAAAGGAATGTTTTCTTTGAGTAAAACTTTCTATATAAAGTATTCAGATTACTATTCCTCCATATGGCACTACAAAATTCCAACCTGTATCACTACAAAGTATAAAACAAATTCACTTTCTCTGTTCCTATGTCCCTTTGTATGCTTAAATCTTTAAAACTACGCAACAGAATTTGATGTGGTTTTTTAATAAATTGAGTGATTCAAGAGGAAGGTTTATATGTATGATAACATCTATTAAATAGTGAAGAAATACTGTTATTTTTGAGGTTTCTAATGTTGCTGTTAATTATCAATTTTTTTCCGCTTACAAGTAATTAACACTCAAAGTGATAGCTCCTTATGCCCCCCCCCTACTCCGTAAGAAAAGAAGTTAGGTATGAAAAGAGCCCACCACAGAGTAAGGAAACTAGGTGTAGAATAACATTACATCGAAATTATTTGTATTATGAGTGAACCCACTGTTAGTTTATGTACCTACCCTACGTCTTCCAAGGAAATTGAGTTTGGATGTATACTTGTGTTTCAATAACGCCGCATCTACTGAACATGAACGGAATTTGATGAAATCTCGTGTACAGATAGGCTATTTTGGATCAATAATATAATCTTTTAATAATTTAAAAACGCTGGCGAAGTTAGTCATAAAAGTATGTTTTTTAAGGTTTTCCTCAATATTAATTTCCAAGGCAATTGAGGTAAAATTGGATGGATTTTTTGGGTTTAAATCCGGGGTCCATTACAATAAGATAATCTTTGTGCCCTTCCACGGTTACGTAACACAGCCTTAGTTAATAATTACATCGTATTCATTGTCCTTGCTCAAAAGTGAATGTTTGTCCTTACTTATTTTATAGGTTAAACTCGATACACAAATTCTAAACGTAATAGGTTTAACAATGGAATTTAATTAATATAAAATTGTAAAATCCTAATAAACGTGAAAGCTTATATGTTTGTGTGTTAATCACACCGCAACTACTGTATCGATTTTGATGAAATTTTGAAATGAATTTGTGAAAATTTTGAAATTTTGATGAATTTTTGAAAATTTTGAAATTTTGATGAAAAATTTTGACAGTATGGATTTTCATGCTGATCTAGTTTGGGCCCGTGACAATACCGTACAGCACCATTTTAGTTTTAAGTCTTAGTTTTAATTATTATCCTATAAGGTACGGTGTGTTTATGGGAAAAATAAACTTTTTTTCTTTAAAAAAAATTATAAAGATACTATGTTAGAAATATTAAGGCCCGGTTTCTATAAACGACGGAACGTCATAGTATAACAGTTACGAATAGTTTTTATTAACGAGCGGTTATAATCAACCAATCGGAACAAAGATTTGGTAGTTATGTTAACGCCACATTTATTATAGATACGCTTTAGACGCCTAGTAGAATATTGTGGTTTCATTATGAAATTAAGGAAACAAAGTTCTTTGTGGGTTTAAGATAAAATGTTTCTCACTGGGTGACTACAGGTTAGTAAGTTAGGGTAAGTAGGTAAGTAAAGGTAAAAATGTGGTCCATTGTTAATGCAGTTATAATAATAATAATAATAATTGTTTATTTCAGGTTATTTCAGTACCCATATTACAATTCTGTCATTTACATATACAATTATCAAATTGTGATTTAACACACTATTAAATTTAATAAACATAATATAATAATCGAACGTGAAAATGCTAAATAATATGTTATTTCCCACGGTATTGATAAATAAATAAATTTGAATTATTTATGGTTTAAAAAATATCTTTATCGCAAAACGTGATAACAAATACTTAAGCCGTCTTGCAGTGGTTTTTCTAAAGATTGTTGTTGGTTAGTTTTTTACGAAACAACCTGTATAATCACTGGGTATTCCATATGTGAAATAGCATGTAAATGATAATAACTCATATTATATACTTCGAAATTACCATGTATGTCATATGATATAAGCGTTGTCACCTGATGTTAGTAATAAGCGACCATGATCACCTAGGTGTTATGTCTGGTTGTTTTTAACCGATTTCTAAGAAAGAGTTATCAATAAATCGTGTTGATAATCCTACTAATATTATAAATGTGAAAATTTAGATATTCGGATGATTAGATGATTGGATGTTTAGGTATTTAGATGATTGGATTCTTGTGTGTCAATCACTCCACAACTACTTAACTGATTTGAATGAAGTTTTGTATAGAGATAGGATATTAGGTGGTATTAGCTGATACATTTTATTGATACCGAATTTCACATTCAATTTAAAATGTATTTATTACTACAGTTTAATAGGTGCAACCTTTTACTATTTTTTCTATCTGTGATCACAATAATCAACTTCGATATAGATTTTTTACCTCTTTAAGTTGGGTAATGGCAAAAGGCACAAATTATTATTAAATTTACTATTATTATTATTCGATTATGAAAGAATTGTAGATAATTTATGATATGTTACTTTCAGACTTAGATGGAATAATTCAAGAGACGAAAGACCAAAATAATATCTCAGTCTAGCAAGATTTCGATTCAATTAGTTAAACGGATGTAAAATATATCCGGCGTATGCCTCGGGGAAAACGGTTCATTTTATCATCAGCTACCTTCATAGAGTAACCGGTAATTGGTTTGAACTGATATTCAATTATACACGTAAAATTTAGGAATAACGAATTCTAAAACCGTTTAAAAAGTTTATATAAAAGAAACTAAATTTTAGAATATAAATATTATTGTGGATGGATGTTTGTGTGTTTGTCTCGCCGCAACTACTGATTGAATTTTGGTAAGATTTCGTATAAGGTGATAGGATACTTTTTTATACATAATCAGTTAGTTAGAACGCAAACGAAAAGAATGCTTAGTTTAATTGAGATTTCAGTGCATGATCGACACTAGATTAAGAGAGTTCATGAGTTTGTTTGTTTGTATGCGCTTACCTTAGGAACAACTAGTACAATTTGAAATCAAGAATGGCTACAGGCTATATTATATTATGCCGCTAATCAATAATAAATATTTAATAATTTAAAATAAAATAATAGAATTGATTAATTTATATATTTTTCGATAAACAAGAAAGTAATAAAGTTTTTTATATGCAAGTAGACTATATGTGTAGAAGAATTGTGAGTAAGAGTATTCATGTGAAACATTATTGTGAGCATTCACCATGTGTTGATTGTGAGTGTCCGGATTTATTATAAGCAGGATTATCCACACTTAGTTTAGAAATTGGAAGGTTCTATACGAATCGATTTAAAAGGTTTTTGTTTGTTTTTATAGTTACTTAAATAACCAATTATAGGTCATAATAATAAAATATCGCGCGCTTTTTTCGTTATCTGTCATAAATTTATTTATATTTTGATTGTAAGTGGTCTGATAACAAAAAGTCCCCTTTGGATTATATTTACAAGAAAAGCAGAATTTTAAAAATTAAGTTCATAGTTTTTATCTATTTAATCATACGACAATTATAATTTTAATGCACTTTCTGTATAAATTAAAGATAATTAATACGATAATTGTAAAATACAAATTTATTTGACTAATGGAATACGCGAGGTTTTTTAAAAAAATAATTAAGATAGAGATTTATTTGAATATTAACTCATTTTAATATGTATAGATATAAAAGTTAAAATTTAGTTTATTTTTAGATATAAAAAAGTATATTTTTAAATATAAAAATGTACAAAAGTATATTTTTTATTCAAAAGATCCAATCAGCGCAATCCCTATAGCAATTAAAGAAAAGAATGTATCGATATACTCAATCGGTCTCCGTGTTATACTTTTATTGTTAGTAAACAAAACTATCAAAATAATTTCACTCGGAAGCAAATCATTCGTATTATATAACATTTAATTCCAATGTTATTAATAACGGATTTTTTCAAAGAACTACTTACGCGTCGAATTTCAAAACAATATATTTACTTACGCGATCGAAACACAAATCACTAGCACAGATTAAATTCGCGCGCAATCCGCACATTCTTTTTTTAAATTTTTAAATATGCTCAGGCTACTTACGAGTCGTGAAAAAAAATAACAAAATAAAGGTTCGTTCAGAAACGCGCGCTCACGTTTCTTACTTATGGCTGACTGTCGTCGATGGGGAGGTACATATGATTTTTGTACGTCTGCGCTCAATGGAGCCCGGGAAATCGATACGTCACGAGAAACGTCAAAAACCTGTTAGATTCGCGGGTTTTTTTCGTTGCATTTGTTTTATTCCGTTTGCAAGTTAAGTTTAACTGAATGTTTTATATTGCCGTTAATTGTGCAATAGGAAATAATTAATCCAGGATTAAAGGCCATATATATAATCTCAGCGATTTGCTCTATTTATTTATAAAATTGTTTCGTAATTGTTTCATATTATGTATTTATCGTTGTATTTGCACAAAAATTACTTGTGAATATGAGTTAATTATATTAATTAATAGCAGATTAAAATTTCCGTTAAATTAAATAATTCTAAGGTAATATTTTTAACTAAAAAAAAAATAAACATAGAGGAAAAAGAATTGTGTTTTTAAATAATTTATGGTCGATGGTCATGGTTTGACGTAAAGAAAAATTAAAATGTCTAGCTCAGTTCTTAGTAAAATTTGCGCGGGAATTACCTTCTTAGACGCATCTGTTTACAAACATAGGGTTGTCAACTTCAAATTATTTCATTTATCTTAACAAAGTATACAGAGATAATTAAAATCTAAAATGTTGACATAAATAAATATTTTACTATGAAAGTAAGAATAAAAAAAGTAATATTGAACAATGTAACCTTTATTTAATCTACGTACAGAACAACCTTTAAAACAAATCTTGCATAAGCTTCAGATATACAATGCATTAAAAAAAAAACAAGCCAGTGACATGTCTTCACAAAAACATTTCTATGAGAAATATTGTGAAATTTTTAAACTATAACATTTAAATTTCGAGAATGTCCACAAGGCCATGGAAATAAAAACGACTTTCGAAAAAAAGAAAAATAATTCGAAAATGTAACTGTCAACCCTAGATTATGTTCCTAGTAAATAATATTTCCTATTACCGTAACAAATTGTGTTATATTGGTTTAGCAATGGTTTGTCATTATATTTGTAAAATAGTACAGGATATTATGAAAACAGTGTTAATTGTATAGCAAACAAAAATTTTATTTTGCGTAAAAATGAATTCAAACGATTTAAACGTGGTTAATAATTAATTATCTTAGATTATTATTTAAAACTAATTGTCTTAGTAATAATGTGTTTATTTAATTTAATTTAATAACAGCGTTTAACATCCTTTAAATAGCACTTTTTTCACGAGAATATACTAAATTTTATTTGTTTTATTATGTTAAAATAATAGTTAGATATAAATAGATAATTCAAGTACATCGGAGTTTTTTATTTCAATAGGTACAGTGTTATAAGTAAATAGCAAAATGCGGGAAATATTTAAAAAAATATTGTGCGAATTTTATCTAAATTGTCCTTTATACAGTTGACTGGAAGAGACGGTTCTGTAAGTGTCCAATTGTGCATGTTTTTATTATTGCTTAATATATGTTGTAAATAATAAAAAATAGTCAACAGCCCTATTTTAAAAGTATTTTACTATAGGTTAAGTAAACTTAAATATTTACACAATCAATAAAGCTTTTGTGGTTGAAGTCTTTGTATGATAATATAATACCTATAACCTATTGAACTTTTGTATTACTTTGAAAGGTATATTTTCCTTAATCCTTCGGAAATAATGCTCTAATATGACTTTCGTAATTTATATTCATATTTACTGTCATTCTTTCGCACACAAATAGCTAAACACATTTTGAAGAGATTTAGCTTACTGATAAACATGCCCAAACTACATACTGATAAAGTTATTAATCATGATTACTTAACCTTGAAAACCACATCAAAATTAGTCCTTCAGTTTTCGCGAGACGTGGGTGTTAGGACTTCCCCGATTTAAAACATATTCATTATACTTGTTGACGTATGTGTGTGACAAATTATTGGACAAACCAAAGGTAAATAATTAGTTTTGTTTTCTTAAACAATTACGAGGATATGTCACTTTATGGCAAGCGTAATTATGATGTTTAGCGTCCATATTTTTTATAGAAGAGTAATATAGAGAACAATAATAGTTTATTTAGAATTCAGTTAAAAGGCATTCTACTATAATATCTACTGCAGAAATTTTAATCCACTCAAAAACAACAACAGAATCTCAAGTAAGAACGGACTCGGGAAAAGATTTTTAAAAGCTATTAGTACACATTCACAGATATACTATTGAAAATATAATTTTCACCTGTTTACCAAAAGACCTTCACCCACTATTGGGATGATTGGGCTTATTTGGGATCCTAGACTGTCTTGTGTCCTTAAAAATCTATGTTAATTACTATTATTATACTAACATATTCTTTCATTTTTGACGACCCAATTGGTGTGGGATATCTCCTATTGCGCCCGAAGTTATGGCCTAGTCTCGAGTAGAAAATTATTGTGTGATGAACATTGTAATTTTCCACTGTCTGGGTGTTAATTTATCTATAGTATGTATTTATTTACAAAAAAGTATATTTAAACATGCCTATCAGTTATCTAGTTTCGCACAAGCTTAGTTTGGGACTAGATGGCGTAGTGTTACATCCCTGTATATATTTTTAATTGCCACAATCGTGTCATCACACAGTCGAGTAAAAACATTAACCACTCAATGCTAATAATCCATCCGTGTTACCACTTAACTGTTAAATGGAGCGAAACAAATTGTATTATTGAAACCCGTTTAAATCTCTAATTAATAACTAAATGTTTGTACGCTGTAATATTGTGTAATATAACCGTTAAGTATATTTTTTATTGTGAACATTTAATTGTGCCGAATGCACACACGCGCAAACACACACTATCACATGTGCATGTACATCACTTTATTGTTTCTACTTATTGTAATTAATTACACTCGTATTTACAATACTATGAGTTCCCCCATTGCACAGGGCCCAATACTTGTGTAAAGAAAAGTAAAGCATCAAGTTTTCGTTATACTATTAGCATGGATGGATATCATGCTAATAGTATAACGAAACGAAAAACAATTACTTGATTTAAGAGTAGGTGATATAGTAAAGAACGGCTCGAGCTAAATTTATGGCGAAATTGGCTCCAAAATTTTAAAAGGCCATAATAATCTCGAAAGCATCGGATAACGTGTATCATCTCAATAACACTCAATATAAACCTATAGGTCTTTGGCATGCTAAAGACTTAAAACCTAGTTGGTGTGATCGTAAGGATAAGAAGAAATGAGATTTTTAGCCGTTTACATCTCATTTCTTACTTTGGTTGGGGGAATATTATGACTAGCGTTTTAGGTCATTAATTTGGTTTGGTAAAATAATAATTATGCAATATTTGTTTTGAAGATTAAAGTAACTACATTTGAAAAATAAATTATTAGTGTGTTCCACTGTTAGAATGCGTCTCATTTATTATAATTGCGATCTAGAGGGAAAACCCGGTGGTAAAACAAGTAGGGAGAACCCAGAAAACTTGTTGTATACCAAAGTTGATTGCACTCGCTTGCAGCAGAACTTTTTATTTATTTTACTCCTTAGATATAATTAATCTGATATCTAAAGTTAATATCCGCAAATTCAAAAGAGATAGATAACGTATAAATACTTCTAAAAGGAGTTGATTTAAATATTACAATCATTTTAGTTTTAAATTATCAGTTGATTTGATCCCCAAAATCAAGTTAGGGCCGACCTTTTTAATTCCTACGAATTTGTAACTTAATTTAAATTTTATTAAAATTTTTAGTCGGTGCAAAATCTTTTTAAATTGAAAATAGATAAGGCACCGACTTTGTATAGATTTCAACAAAAAAGAAATAAAAGTTATTTTCTACTTTTTAGAGCGAGGAAGTCGGTTCTATTTTTTGCCAAAAATTTTTATTTTATCCTTTTTAGTGTCCTGTGAAAGGTAATGACATCATCTAGTCACAATTCAGTTGATATATACATCATTAAACCTTAACCGCAGAGCTTATTCCGTTGATTTTCGAGGAGTTCCCTGGAATATCTTCCACATGGATGATCAGACTTGAACCAAATTTCTATGGGACCACACATGAACTTTATTCTTTCGAATGCAAAAAAAAATTCCAAATCGGTCCATAAACGCCGAAGATATGCGGTAACATACATAAAAAAAAAAATAAAATAAAATACGGTCGAATTGATAACCTCCTCCTTTTTTTGTAAGTCGGTTAAAAATTAATCTATTCCAAGATTTTTACATTTTTGATACATTGACTAAACCACATCGTAATTTGGATTTTCATCTACACTAATATTATAAAGAGGAAAACTTTGTTTGTTTGTAATGTATAGGCTCAAAACTACTGGACCGATTATAAAAATTCTTTCACCATTCGAAAGCTACATTATCCACGAGTAACATAGACTATATTTTATAGGCTATATAAATGACATTATGCAACGGGAGCGAAGTCGCGTGGTACAGCTAGTTTAAAATACTTTTATCCACCCACGCCCAAGTCAAGGGTAAAGGTTTCAAAAGACCAAGTTAATTCAATGATAATAACGTTATTTATATGCGACACACATAAGAGGCACTGAGAACTTAAACCCTACTTGAAAGCACTTAGATGTAACTTCATACCAGCTTAGGCTTGAGAAAAGAGTGATTAAGTTTCTTATATTCAATTGTGTGAACTTTTTTATTGAATACCAGATTTTCTGCGCAGCTTTTCGTAGCAAAATGGTATATAGAATAATAATTAGAGTCTTGTCTATCCGATCTTTAAATTTCATGGGCAAATAGTTTAGACAAAAGAAAATGTCGAGTTCGATACGAGAATAAGTCACGTCAAGTAGGTGAATGTTTGTCCGAGGATATCTGGATATGGTTTATCCGATGTTGATGAAGTTTTGTACCCAAATATGTAGTATAGATAAAGAAAAATCTTGAATACACAAATGAGCGTATATAAAAATGAATCGCAAAATGTGTTGGTAAGCGCATAACTCAACAACGACTGATCCAATTTGGACAATTTTTTTTTTAAATGTTCGTTGAAGCATGGTTTTTACGGCGAGAAAAATTCGAATAATTACCGGATCCACGCGAGCGAAGCCGCGGGCGGAAAGCTAGTACATGACATGACATAAAAGTGGGACCAAGAGAAGGTTGAGAACCCCTTGTTTTTGATAGATTTATACAAATTTAATAATAAACCTGACATTTGTGTGAACTATGTATCTGAGTTTTGCTCTTATCCATTTTGCTTTATTTTCGTTTTAAAAGTTGCAAAATATTATGCCATAAATCACATTTACTTATTCATTATTTATTTTACGGTTTTATCTTATTTGAATCGTTAAATATTGGGCAAATTATTGAATACTGGACTACCATTCAAGTACGGTGTATCAAGCCATTTTTAACCGACTTAAAAAAAGGAAGAGGTTATACAATGTCGGTGCCTTTACCTATTTTCAATTTAACAAGATTTTGCACCGACTTTGTATAGATTTGAACAAAAATTAAATAAAAGTTATTTTCTACTTTTTAGAGTCAGGGAGTCGGTTCTATTTTTTGGCAAAGACTTTAAATTAATATTAATAATAATAATAGCTCCCCTGACCGATTTCGGCCGTGGTGGCCAATCTCAACAGAGCCTAGCCAACTACGCAGGATATAGTGCATAAGTGTACGCTCGAACTCAGGTGCACTCTCTATTTCTTTACTCTCAATATCTGGATAAATATAAATAATATAATATATGTATTTAATTTTCCTACGCTTTCACAACGAACCTATTTATTATTTTAATGAAAAACGTTTAGTTGATAACTGTAATTATTTCTTTCCCCACTGCATGTCCGCTGACTCTAGTATTTAAAGATATATATTGGGTTATTTAAATCAACGTGTACGTACTACACGGAATATAAGAGGAAAGGTTAGTATTTGAAAGAGGATTTTTTTATTTATGGACATTTAACACTATATGTGTTAAAGTTGGATGTTTGTATGACAATGACGTCGCAATTACTGATTTGATTTTGATGGAATTTTGTATACAAATAAGTGACTGACCGCAGTCCATGAATCTATCTCAATGGCAGTGGAACGGCTTCGCGGCTTGAAGGAAGGGGAGGGGAGCAAAAGAAGATAATGATTGAAAATTAGGACAGGAGAACATAATGGGAGAGGAATGGGATGGGAATACAGGCCTCCGCAGCCTCCCTCACCGTACAATGAAACAATGTCATTAATGGAACTGGATTGTCATCCAGAATCTAATTAGGCATGAAATATCATGGAAGAAGTTAACTGACCGAAAATATACAAGTCATCTTATATTGAAATGTTTAAATCTTTAATGTACACTAATATTATAAAAAGGATAGATTTTTTTTGTTTGTTTGTTTGAATCGTATAGGGTCCGAAAGTACCGAATTCATTGGTTAAAGAATTTTACAAATCCGTCCAATAGTTTCGGAGCCTATAATTTAATACAAAAAACCAATCTTTCCTCTCTATAATATTAGGGGAGATATGATTTACTTATTTTATTTTTTTACAAGAGGTAATTTAAGTAATGTATTAGAAAAACCTAAATGGTAAAAATCTCTATTTTTTAACATCACAATATGGAAAAATTAACCTATGTCCTGGCCTCAAGCTACCCACATATTAAATTTCATCACAATCGGATCAGCGGCTCAGACGGAAAGGAGTTACTATCGCATTTGTGTTAATAAGAATAAATACACTAATATTAAAAATCTGAACAGTTATTTTGTTTGCTTGAATGAGCTTATCTCAGGAATTACTAACTTATATAACATTATGCTACGACGCCGCGCTGAACGGTTAGTTGTATAATAATTGTACACTACTTTAAAAGCAACTTTACGAATTATTTTGTTTATTTAGTCTTATTACTTTTTAATCCATGTGGTGACGGGTTAGAAAACGTGTGTTGCCAACCCATTTCTACACGTGTGTGTCGCCAACCCATTTCTACACGTGTGTGTCGTAAGAGGCGACAGAGGGTAACTCTGCTGAATAACATCTTCAGCAATAAAAGAATGGGAGCTCAGCATTGCACGATTGAGTCAAACTCGCACGGGTGTAACTCCCATCTCCCCAGCAAAAGATCGGCTTGAAGCAGTATTGCACTGTGTTTCGTGTGTGAGCGGGTTTTCCGGGTCTATATTCCCATTATATTCTTTGTCAACCTGTTGTTAACCACAATTGTTTAAATATTATAGAAAATACTAACTCATTTTGAACCTAATGAAAATATACATGCAATATTTTGTTAATAAATCGGTTATAGACAAAGATTGTAAGATATTTTGCATAGATTAACAATTTTCATAATCGCTAATTATATAGTCAATTTGGAACTTACGGTTTCCAAAGGGTTTGTATTTCACAAGAGAAATTATAAATAGGAACCAGTTCTCGACAAGTAATTTGAAAGATATATTAGATATAGCTTCGAGCTTAAATTTGGTATGCTAATGGTTATGTTTTAATAGACTAGCTTAGCCTCACGGTAACTCTCGTGTGGCAGTGTAATAGATAGTCTATATACAGTGAAATTTTGAATTGGGCTTTCAGGACCAAATCCTAAACTGTAAGGAATACCAAAAAATGCCGATTGGAATCTTGAAACCGATTTTAAGGAAATTTGCATTACCCGATGGTTTTTTCAACAAAATTATTATTATTTAACCGACCGATAGTACTTCTAACAGCTGTTTTCAATATTCTATCCATCCCTATTTTGCTTACTAAAGTTGGACAAATCTATATAATTACACTTACTTTGATTTCAATATCCTATACGGATAGCCTTTGTTATGACTTTTGTCAATCTATCGTCATGTAATCTGATATAATCAAATTTGATACATTATTGAAAACGGCCGTAATTAGAAGTACTTATTGTAAGAGAATTTCATAGGGCTAAGTTGAGTTATAAGTCTGATTTTTGCAATTTTACTTCAATTTAAAGCATAGATTGTATGGAGAAGTATCGAAAGCTGCGGTACCTTTTCAGTTTAAATCTGGTGTCATTTTACGTTAAATTAACGTATTACCAATTCGTAACCCAACCTGTATAAATAACACCTGTATATATTACCTGTACCTAACTGACATGTATATTATATGCAAACCGAGTATATCACCTTACACTATGACATAATATCTAGTGAGAAATATATTAGTGGTTTGAAATTAGGCTACTTGTTGAAGGCTAGTTGATACGTCTCACTTAGTAAGTAAAGTATTTTGAAATAGTTGCATTTTATATACTAGTGCTCAAAATTCGATAATATATTTAAATTATAAGAAGAGTGTATTTTTTTGTTTAATTAAAGTTTATATTATGAGTTTAAAATAATCGGTTTAATCCTTACTATATACTATATAAAATAATATAATAAATAATAATACATATTTGTTATAGATAAATTAACACCCAGACAGTAGAAAATGATGTTCATCATCATAATAGTCTTCTATTTGACACAGAAATATGTGAAATACAAAAAAAAAATAGTATCGGACGAGTAGTTCCTGAGATTAGCGGGGTCAAACAAACAAACTTTTCAGCTTTATAATATTATAGATATAGATCATGCATTGCACAATACTGTGTCATTTATATTATTATTATTACCGTTATAGCTTTATCGTTAAATCGATGAGATAATGAAATTCGGTAATGGCATTAAATCATGAATCAGGTTCATATTTCCTCCTTTACATTTTTTAGGATTAAATATTCACGTTTTGTCGTCGTGTTGCCTTATCTTGTATAATTTATATATTCCTAGACATTTAACACAACGCCATCTAGTCTCAAACTAAGCAAAGCTTGTACTATGGAAACTAGATGACTGATAGACATACTTATTTTTTTTTTGTAAATACATACATACTATAGATAAATTGACACCCAGACAGTAGAAAATAACAATGTTCATCACATCATAATTTTCCACCCGTGGGGATCGAACCCACACCCTCCGATGCAATAGACCAACATACATTAATATAGCAACACAGATTTTTACACCCGTGCTAAACAATGTGTAAGAAAAGTAGTAATACTATGCGAAGTAAGACATTTCTCAATGCGCTCCAAATAATAGCTCCCCTGACTGATTTCGGTCATGATGGCCAATCTCAAGAGAGACTAGCCAGCTGCGCAGGAGATATTATAGTGCAGGCGTGTACGCGCGAACACAGGTGCACTCTCTATTCCTTTACTCTCACGACCTGATGGGACGGTAAACCGACACGACCGGAGAGAGACAGACAGACCGGAGACCAGTCTCGTTCATTACATTTTGAGAACTCCACCAACTTTAGTAAAACCTTGTTCTCTTGTGTTGTTGGTGGTGTTTTAAAAATAAATGTCTTTTTTTCTTTTTTTTTCATAATGTAGACATTAATAACGAATAGGACAAAATAGGTAGTTAAAATTAAACAAAGTTTTTTGTTTTGTCACTATCACGACTATTTGCTTTGTACTATACAAAGCAAGGTCACTTCTGCTGTATGTTATTATCTATGCTTAGAGCTTCAAAATTACTAAACGGATTACGATGCAGTTTTTTTTATTAGATAGAGAGATTCAAGAGGAATGTTTGTATACTATCTGTGCCCCGCGGTTACCCACGTTTATCTGATTTTCCCGTTCCCGTGGGATTTGATCAAAATCCTTTCTTAGCGGATGCCTACGTCATAACATCTACTTTTATGCCAAATTTCAGGCCGATCAGTCCAGCGGTTTGGGATGTGCCATAGATCACTATGTCAGTCAGTCAGTCAGTCAGTTTTTTAGCTTTGAGTTTTATATAGATTTCCCCGGACGGCCGGGCATGCAGAGTCATTTCCCTTCGAAAAAAAAATTAAAAATCTTATGATAATTGTCGAGGGAAATTTATTAATTTTTTAGTAAAATTATATTCTCGTAAAAAGGTGCGATTGGTAAATCGATTCTTAATTGGTTGTAATGAATAAATTAATTTAGATAAAGTTGAGTGTACAACAGGTGTAAAATTATAATTTGTTTTGTAAATGTGAGAAAAATGCAAATTTATCGCTTATCATGAGTTAATTTTTGTTTTTTTTTTAATTAAATACTCGTATATATTTATGACTATTTGTTCATATGGCACTGTTATATGTACTATGGCTATTATTTTAAGTTTAAAAATATGAAGCATCATAGACTTATATGTATGAACATAGGCACGGGTATTCGTTTGACTATGGTAAAATATAGCTCTTAGTGACACATTGAGGAGGTAAATAGTGAATATTGATAGTTAAATCATAAGTTTAAGTAAATTCCCGATTCTACAATTATGACGTAAGAAGTCTATGACAACTATTGCATATTTTCTTTGTAGTCATTGAATGAATGAATGAAACTCTTTATTATATGCACACAGAAATATTAAAAATAAAATGTTACACATAGTACTATGTATAAAAAGGCGGCCTTATCGCTATGAAGCGATCTCTTCCAGGCAGCCCGTGGTACGAGAGAAAACAATGTCATTATTTTTTCCTTAATTTAAAAAAGTTAATTATGTTTTAATATGTCTGTGTAATGGCAATTAACGTAGTTGGTGGCAACCGTTTTAATTGAATAAATAAATAAATAAGGGCAAGTAGGTATGTCTCTTATATGGGGCCGGTCCTTTTTTTTAATATATTTAACCACAAATTTTATGAAAGCTACGTTGATGCGCTAGCAATAGGTTTATAAATAAATATTTCTGGACATTTAAAACTTTGCCATCTAGTCCCAAACTAAGCAAAGCTTGTACTATGGAAACTAGATATTTGTAAATACATACATACATAGATAATTTAACACCCAGACAGTAGAAAATTGTAATGTTCATAATCATTCACTCGTGGTGATCGAACCTACACCCTCCAGCGCAATAACCCATTGCGATACCTACTGCGCCAATCGGGTCGTCTATCCACCAATGTTCTATATGCAACATATTTTTTTACAAAACCAAACTATTTATATTTTGTATTGTTACCTCTGAACCTATTATATTGTTACCTGGAACTGCATCTTGAATTTAACAAACAATTATTAATTGTTAAATTACTGAAGATGGTTTTCGAAACCGGTCTAATCTTATACATAAAAATGAATCACAAAATGCGTTGGTAAGCGCATAACTCAACAACGACTGGACCAATTTGGACAATTCTTTTTTTTAAATGTTCGTTGAAGTTCAAGCATGGTTTTTACGGCGAGAAAAATTCGAATAATTACCGGGTCCACGCGAGCGAAGCCGCGGGCGGAAAGCTAGTTTGTAATAAATAATCGATATAGTGTAGAAAATATACGAATGTAGAACTAGTGAAGTGTTTAATGTACAAATCAAAACACAACAATGCAATAGATTCCCAGATTTTTTAATTACTATTGATTCGTTACGAGGTCGCCTAGGTATAGGAAAACTGTTTTCCTGCAATATTTATTGTTAATGGTTTTTCTGTGGGAAATTGTGATGTTTGGTGACAGGAAAACTATATTTTTTTGTGAAATGAATCTTCATCTACCAGATTTATGTAATAGAATTTTTCAGTTTAATTTTTCCTGATTTCCAAAAGAGAGATTTTTTTAATATAATTTATTTTTATTAACATTTAATCATAATTATTTTTTTTTAGTTTTTAAACTTTGTATTAATTTTTATTTTTGTTTAATAATAGTAAATGTAATGTAATTAATGTCTTAATTGAGAATTTTTTCAGAGATATTGTTAAGGTCAAATACATTTAGAATAACTAAATATAAAAATAAAAAAGTAACTTGTTCATCCGATAGCTGAAGGAGTTACTTTTTTTAGATAGTCACAAATAACTCTATCAGGTTATTTTTAATAAAAAGCATAGAAAATAGAATTCACTTATAATAAAATATTTGTTCTTTCAATTATTGTAAATTATAATATAAATGTTCAAAAACGTCGAAGAAAACGTTAAAAAAGTTTTTTTATTGAAAAATCTTGTTAATTATAACATAATATACCATCTTTAATGGTCTTAACAGTTAATGTACTTACCTCGAATTAGGTTAGGTCGAGCATTATTACATAGTCTTAATAGCACTATAACTATTGTTAAAGAATAATTACTTCTAAAATACATAGTTATCTTTAAAACGGGTGAATTAAAATCTTGATTAGATTTAATTTTTGAATGGTTTTTGAACGAAAGTTTTATAAAAAAAAATATGGATTTGTCGATGTTTTCCTTTTTTGAATTATTCCTCTAAAACTGATAAGATTTAAATTTAGATTAAGTTTAGATTTCAAAAAAATTGTTCAAAAATGCTAGGCGAATTCTTTAGCGAATATTTTATTTAAAAATAACATGTGATTCAATAGATATCAGTATCAACTATATCAACTATTTAATCGTAATATAAGATTTTTAAAAAGTTTTTAAAAGTAATAAACTATTTTTTTTCGTACCGATGAGAAAATAAAACTATTATTATGTGTAATTTTATCATGGTACAAAACCATGATAAAATTACACATAATATAAACGATGTTTTCCACCTAACTATCAGAGAAAGGAGTAAAAAAGTTGTTAAGATTAAAGGGTCAGTAATATATTAAGCATATCAGACACATTAATAGTATTCTTATAAATAAACATACAAATTTATGATGGAAATAAACAACTGCACGGTATCATAATTCATTATAATAAACACATTAATGTTTATACTAAAAAATAGCTCAATTTGCAATGAAGGTTTAAATTTAAGTATTTCTAAGTCTAAAACTTACTTTTGTCATTTTTCCCATTCTTGGCCACTACGACGGCTCCATTCTTTTCCAATGTGCACTGGCTGGTTGACACAACAAGCTCCTTCATTTTAAAAAAAGTATTATTCAAATTTAGAACAAATTAAAATTCGCGTTCGCGCGCTTTTTAACGTCACTTCGACAGGAGCACAATACGAATGGCAATGGAAATTATTGGAGCGGGCAACCTGCTCACGTTTACGGCCAAGGTAATCGCGATCGAAAATTAAAAAGAATATAATAGCACAGATAATAACACTTTGTTATAATGCGCGAAACGCGACAATAGATAAAAAAAGTGCAGTGATTTCGAACGCCGCCTGCTTACGAGTGCGCGCCGATGCCCCGAACCATATATTTATACACAAACCTACGTATTTTTCTGTTAAATATTGTGTAATTATACATTAGAAGAATAAGATTGAGATTGAAATTACAAACTTAATAAAACTCTAATTAAGGGCCTGGAATTGTTTGATAAAATTGTCCAATATTGCACAAGAATTTTACATATTTTTTGTCACTTATTTATCACTAAGGGGTCACATTAGATTATTAATGTTTAGAATTCTATTTTTTTTACTATGATAATTTAATATCAAAACACGTTATCTAATACTGGCAAATAAAATTATTAGAAAAGTGGGCCAAGTTTATAATCTATTTAGCAAGGCTATCCATAGATCGTAGAACTATTTTTGATCTGTCGACCATAGATAATATTAGAAGGTAACTTTATCCTGCTAATTAAAAAATTGAGTTCAATGAAAATATTAGCCTATTTTTTTATAGCACTGACGCGGGGTGGACACGCACGTTCTTTTTGTTAAATAAAGTAAATCCAGGTAATTCGTATGCACGTATATTTGCTTCGTTAATTGGATTAGCAGTCAATTAGTCCCTATTAATTAGCTTAACATGTAATACTTTAGCAGAGGAATGTGAAAAGGTATATACAGCGTGGAACAGAATGTATTTTAATGAAAATATGACACCCACTAGTGATTAATAATGAATAAAAAAATACAAAATATCAAATCAAATCATATAAGAAACGTCGGTTTAAATAATAATGTATAATAAACCACGTTTAAAATCCTTTAAAAAGTATTTTATTTAAAATGAATAAAAAAAGTTATTTGACAAAAAAATGGAAAAAATGGAAACATAGTAAATATTGGGAAATAAATAATTTTTTGAACACAAAATATAATTATTGTTATCGAATGAAACTAACATCGAATTTTTTCAAACGCAAATTCACCAATCAGTTTAAATATATACACGTTTGACGAAGTTAAACATTACCTAAATTTACGTTTTTTACAAAAAACTTCCTTTTTAACTATTAAATGGTGTGATTTGATATTTTGTATACAATCATGATTTGTAGAATTAATTATTTATTATTTTCTCCACCCTGTAGAATTTCTTTAGTATGCGGTAAGTAGGTGTATAATGCCTATATATTATAACAGTATAGCTGAAACACTTTGTTGTTGCTAACATGAAACAATCTAACGTTTAGAGAATGAAGAATTTATTGAATCCTATTATTATTGATGTGAATCTTGGGATACTTGTGTTTCAATCACCCCGCAAATACTAAGCGGATTATGATGAAACTCGTATATAGATAGCTTATAAACTAATATAGACCCTGAATTTAAAGTGAACTATGGCAGATTAATTTATATCATTTAAAAAAACCTAACAAAATCAGGTATTCATTTGTTTGCGTTTATTTTTCATATTAAAAACGCCAAATAATTTGTCAAATAGCAACAAATATTAATTTTTTATTTATTTGAAAGATACGCTATCTACATGACGAAATAAATAAAACAAAACACTGAAACAAATAAATCTATCACAGATTATAGATTTATTTGTTTTTATTATATATTAATATATTCAAAAGTTCATCCGTTGGATTGACACGTCTGTATGTTAGGAAAAGCACGTGAAATTCTGTTTATATAAAAAAGTGACCACGTGATAGATTAAATTTGAATTCAAAACAACTACTATCTTAGAAGTAATTATACTATACTAATATTATAAATATATGTTAGAATACTGTTGTAATCACTACATAGTATAAAACAAAGTCGCTTTTTCTGTCATGTGTCATGTTGTATGTCCCTATGAACGCTCAAATCTTTAAAACTACGCAACGGATTTTGAT
>LQNK01001610.1:75148-101629 GCA_001586405.1 Phoebis sennae | reverse complement strand
TTATTCATTTATTAATTTGGAAGATACGCTAACTACATGACGAAATGAATAAAACAAAACACTGAAACAAATAAATCTATCACAGATTATAGATTTATTTGTTTTTATTATATTTTAATATATTCAAAGGTTCATACGTTGGGTTGACACGTCTCTATGTTAGGAAAAGCACGTGAAATTCTGTTTATATAAAAAAGTGACCACGTGATAGATAAAATTTGAATTCAAAACAACTACTATCTTAGAAGTAATTATACTATACTAATATTATAAATATATGTTAGAATACTGTTGTAATATACAATAGAATTAGTAATCAGTGTTACTGATTCTATTGTATTTATGATACCATTTATGTAATTTTATGATACCATATTCATTTTAAAATACCATATTATTATAGGAAAAAGGAACTGATCTCCTCGATGCGCTATACTATCTTCTGTGAAAAACTTACTATCTTCTGTGCTTCCTTAGAGACCGTCTTTATATTATTTACCCCTGGTTTGGAACGTCGAGTTTAAACGACATATAAAACTCAAAGGTGACTGACTGACATAGTGATCTATAAACGCACTAAAATTTGGCATGCAGGTAGATGTTATGAAGTAGGCATTTAAGAGAGGATCTTGATCAAATACCACGGGAACGAGGAAAGCAGTTACGCGGGTGAAACCTAGCTAGTAGTAGTTGCTCTTTTCAAAAAGTTATAGTACAATAACGAATTATTTACAATGATTGGAATTTTAACGATCCAACCAACTGTCCTACAATTATCATGTAGTTGTTACTAACAAGATTGTGGTTGGGACAACGAGGTACGTATTGTACACTAATACATATTATAAAGAGGAAATATTTAAAGATATTTGATTATAGTATCATAAAGAGATTAGATTTTTTGTTTGTTCGAATTGAATAGTCTCAGAAACTACTGGACCGATTTGAAAAATTCTTTTACCATTGGAATCCTAAATAATCCCTAATGAACATTGGCTACGTAACATTATGGTATTAGAGCGAAACCACGCGAAACAGCTATATTTTTAAATAACAACAAAACATAGTATTAACTGGTAATTAGAAAATCATAGGCCGGCACTAAGAATTTCATTGCAACAAAAAATTGTTTTCAAAGTTTCTTTTCGATCGGTATTAATTAGTCTTTTTTAGTGTGTTACATGATAATTTCATTGATATTTTAATTATTATTTGTTTTCTTGTACAAATTACAACTTGTATAGCTTCTTTATTATTTATTTTAGGGGGATTTTGATCGTATTTGTCAGCCCCATCGTCTTAATATGTATAAATTACGTGTCACAGTGTTTGTCCGCGATGGACTTCTAAACTACTAGACCGACCGTCTTCTCCGAAATTTTCATAACGTGAGTGGACGTGAGTTAGTAGAGTTCCGACTCAGAATGTAAATTTTCGTTGACAGAGGTTGAGTGAAGTCGAAGAATGCTCGAGGAACGTATTCGAATACGGGTGTTAAAATAACATTAAATAATGCGAGCTATAAACTCGAATAGAACCGTTGCAGCGTCAGTGTTTGGTCGAGACATACTATGGAATACGCCCACGTCAGTTGTGTTCAAGTCCAACCCGAATCCACCTATTCCAGTCCAAGCAACCTTTAGAAGAAATCAATAGTAACAATTTTAAATAATTATAATTTTCGTTTATTTTATTCTCATGTATCGAAAATATCTTTCAAGTTTAAATGATTATTTATTGTTGGAAAATATTCTTAAAAATATCAAACCTTACTGAAAAATAAAGAAATAAAATAAAGTTATCTAAATTAGTAAATAAGCCGACTTTGATAAACTTTAAAAGGACAAATAATTTTGATTATATTCTCGACGATGTTTATTATAAACTAAATTCTAAATATTTTGAATATGGATTATTGTTATCTGAATTAAATAAAATAATACACATTTGATTAGTTTAATATTGTTTAAGTTATTTCGATAAGTAATTGAAGATATTCCTATTTCAATCGAACTACAAGAATCTACACAAATATTACATTTACAGTGAGGGCCAGCTATTTTGGGACAACTACGATATTCGAAATATTCTACTTTTGTTATAGAATTCTTGTATATTTGTTTCCAAGAATTCTTCGATATAGTATTTTTATGTTTGGTTTAACACGAGTACTTTCCATATTAAATAAAATACTTTTTAAAGGGTTTTAAACGTCACCCGTGACCACGCTCGCTCGCTGTAAAGCGCTCGAAACGTCGGGTTAACAATAATGTAAAATAAACCGCGCTTAAAATATTTTAAAAGTATTTTATCTAAAAGTATGATGTAGAAAAAAAAATTAAGTACATCAGTTGAAAAGGAAATATAAATAGTGTTAACCATTATTATGGTTATTGTGCGTACTCTTATGTTATAAGAAAGGATATTGATGGAGTAATTAGTCATATTATTTATTTCCGGTATTTAGCTATAAGTACAACATTTAAAATTTTCTGACCATTTAAGGGCGTCCAAGGTATAGGCTTTGCCTAGTTTTACTCCCAATTTCCCATCTTTAATCCTCTCCCTATCCCTTCCTTCACGCCGGCAAGGCATCTGCTACACTTTGCTGTTGTTCATGTTCATGGGCTCTGGTAAGTCACTTAACATCGGGTGAACCGCATGCCCCGCTTGCCTGCTATAACATAAAATATACAGGGTGTCCCGTAATGAGTGAAGCATCTCTTGGGGGATGATAGCTGAGCTAATAATCTATCAAAAAAAACCAATATAGGTCATACAAAAATATCACTGTTTTTGAGATATCGAGGGTCTTGTAGTTTTTTCAAAAATGTTGACCTCGCCCAATGTTTTATATAACTGTGGCCGTAATTCTTATTTGTTTTTCATATTTTTTTACTAAGTTTTTTTGATGAGTTGCTTTCTTGGATACATGCATTAGATATTAATAGAAATATCAGACAACGGAAGAAAAAAAATATTTAGCATAATATAGCCTATGTTATTTGTGGGTAATGTAGCTTGCGAATGGTGAAAGAATTTTTAAGCTCCAGTAGTTTTTGAGCTTATTCATTACAACCAAACAAACAAAGTTTTTATAACATTAGTGTAGATAAATAAAAAAAACTCTTACAACTTTATTTTGTGTAATGTCTATTTTGTATAAATTTGTCTTTGTATGTGTGTAATGTAATGAATCTGTTCTATGAATAAAAAATTATCTATCTATCTATCAAATATCCACAGATTAGAGAATAAAAGGCAGATGGGGTGCGGCCGAAGACTCGAGTGACGCCGAAAATCAAATACAAATTTCAAAAGCAAATACAAAAATGTTCGTCTAGTTTGACACAACACGTTACGAGGCCTTCGAAATTTTCAAATTTCACTCAAACAGATGCACGTGTACATACGTAGATAGTACTAGTAGTTAGCGTCATTCGCATGGGCGTACCCAGAGGGGGGGCAGAGGAGTTCAGCTGCCCCCCCCCCTGGATATCGTATACCTCTCTCTCTCTCTATTGTTATTGATTAAAATTTTTATTTTGCAGTAAATATACGGTTTTTTTTCAAGATAATATTTACGTTATCTTGAAAAGAAAGCAGTACTTTCGTCAATTCCCTTGGGTTAAATAGCCGACCCCGACTGAGAAACGGTTTGATTTGCCCTCCCCTAGCCCAGAACCTGGGTACGCCCATGGTCACTCGAGTCTTCGGAACACTCCATCTGCCTTTTATTCTCTAACCTGTGCAAATATCGAACACAAGCAATGTTATACAATTAAAATTCCGAACATTTTATATAAATGAGGCCAATTAACTGTCCGCAAGTGTAAATCCTTGGTTTAGAAAAATGTTTAAAATGCTTATCAAAAGTTAATTAAACAAACGTTTTAGCAAACGTGACCCACCTCATTGATAATGCGAATAGTCGTTAAGGTTAAGTGATGAATGGAGCGGTCAGTTTTGGATGGGTAACCGGTTTGTGGTACAGAGTTACGGGTTTTATGACGTTATTTCAAATTATTAGTAATGATTTTTTCATTTGAAGACAGGTAAAAATGGTTGAAGATTTTTTTTCCGACTTTGAAAAATAGGAGGTTTCCAATTCGATCATATTTTTTATATATGTTACTACATATCTCCGGCATTTGTGGGACATCAGTGTGGTATATAAATTTGGTTCTGATGATCCATGTGGAAGATATTCCAGGGAACACCTCGAAAATCAACAGAATAAGCTCTGCGGTTAAAGTTTAATAATGTATATACCCATTAAACTCTCAACTCTAAGACCGAATTGTGACTAGCTCTGTGATAATCCTTCACAGGTCACTGAAAATAGAAAAATATTCTTTGCCAAAAACCAGAACCGACTATTCAAAAAAGTAGAAAATGAGTTTTATTTTATTTTTGTTGAAATCTATTAAAAGTCAGTGCAAAATCTTGCTAAATTGAAAAGAAGATTTTTACCTCAACCTAAATGTCACTTTTTATAACTACCTTCATAATAATTAGTTTCTACAATCAACAAAGAAGGCACCTACTAGTTTGATTAGTGACTATATTCAATAAATATATAAAGTAATGTAACACAATTATAAACTAAATTAAACTTAATACAAAAAGGCAGACAAATTTAAAAGTAAAATATAAGAATGACCTATAATTTAGGTCAATTTTGTATTTAATTTCCTTATGCAGTGCGCTAAATACATCCCTTCTTTTTTTCATGAGGCCTTTACACATACGTCGAAGGAACGTGTTATGTTAAACACACACATACACTTACATTACTTAACATTTTCAGCACAATTTGTATTTGTTTCCATCCTTCAATCGATCTTCTATTAATAATTCTTCTAAATTTATTAACAGCAAAATGCTTATGAAAACATTTTTAGGTTCGTTACCTGTGTAAATATATTTTTCATCAATGTTTTTATAACTTTGTGACCTTAAATAAAATATATGCAGATTGAAATACAGGACTATTAATTGAATGAAAATCCTTTGATACGCTATTAGTATTCAAACAATGTCATTCTAAAAATATTCTATACAGATAACATAAATTTGTCGATAAACTTTCACCTCCTAGATTGGCCATATCGTGACCCAATTGTTACCGACAAAACAAAAAGTTTAGTCCTTGCTTTAAGTTTCAAACAAACATGATTTTGCATAGAATTAAAATGGTTGATTATAAATTATAATTATTATTGCGGCTAACCATACGTAACGTTTACGATTGATTGCTGCAAAATGATTGGTCTATTAAATCATATTCATAAAAAAAGAATATTTAGGTTGTAGCCTTGCTGGCTTTCTATTGTCGAACTGAATCAATATATTATAATTATAATAATAGCTGCTAATGTGTTCCGTAAGTTCATTAATAAATCATTTAATAATAAGTAAACGAAAACTTCCCTTTAAATATTGCGCGCGTGTTTATGTTAATTTAGAAAATGTTTCAGGTTTATATAGTCGAATATTTATTTATTCATTTATATATATTGGCATAACCGACAGCTTAAAGGCCACACAATTTCTATATAAACTGTATACATATCTCATAAATATCATATATCATAATCTATATAATTTTTGGCAAAGAGTGATTACTTTTTTTTTAATTCTGTTGAAATCTATTTAAAGTCGGTTCCTTTACATATTTTCAATTTAAAAAGATTTTGCACTGACTTTTCTTATATTTTGCATTATAAAACGACTTTTGCTTTATAAAATGTCGCCTTGATGTTATTCTGACACATAAACTATTTTACTGTAAAATTCCATAAATCAACTCATTACATAGAATAAATGGAACATCCAACCCCACAAATTTTCTTATTTCAATAACAATAAATGAATAACTAGAAATAATTAATTCGTTAATGTGACTCAAGTCAAAGCGAATCCGCAGATCTATAATAAAGTACCTTGAATGACATTTACTATAACAGGATACAAGTCCTTTGGTTTTCCCTAATTATTGTGATTCAATTTCTGATAAACACCTTCATTTGAAGGTGAGTAAATAGAGAGTGCCAGGTGCACTACACTGTCGGGTCTTTCAAGGAATCCTTGAAAGACCCGACCCTTGAGTTTGAAAATGTAATAAAAAATTTACGTGTTTCAGCCTATTTATTATATTTTCCTTAAAATACTTCCTTGTCATTTAAGAAGGAAATTGAGTGATTAAATGATTAGATATTTTTTATTAGTAAACGGCGCGTATTAATATGAAAACGTCTGGAAAGAAGATTTATGTAGACAGAAAGAAGGAAAACTCATAAAAAAAAACAAAAACAAAAAAAAAAGTTTCTCAAACCGAATTTAAATAATTTATTAATTAATTTATATAACGATTGGATTGTATAACCGAATTTCGGACACGGCGGCCGATCTCTACAGAGATGTGTATTGTGTGTGTAGTGCACCTGGCACTCTCTATTCCTTTACTGTCATAACCCGATGGGACGGCTTTAAAAATTCTTCCACCATTCGAAAGCTACATTATCCACGAGTAACATAGGTTATATAACAATATACTACGGGAGCGAAGTCGCGCGAAACAGTAAGTAAACTAGTGTCATTCATTACATAATTAAAAAACATTATATGTATCTGGTGCTTTTAAGTTTAAGACGGTATTTATCGTACAAATCATTTCAAATGGTTTGAAGGTTACCAAAAAATTGAACAATAGCTTATCTTAAAACTATTCGATCATGACCTTACATTATATAACGATTGGATTGTATAACCGAATATCGGTCAAGTTTGATGCAAGCTTCAATAACACATTCTCTTTATTTACCTTTATTTACTTGTTACGTTATATTTGTGTGAATTTTGTTTTATTATCATTTATAATATTTATAACATGACCATGTTGGTGTGGTTTTCTAACGACCGTTTTCAATAATGTTTCAAAGATTATGGATAGATTGTAATCTCAGATTATATGACATTTGATTGTCAAAAGTTATGACTTTTGTTATGACAAAGGCTATCCGTCGACAGCATATTGAAATCAAAGTAAGTGCAAACTGCAAATAGATAGATTTGCCTGACTTTAGTAAGGAAAACAAGGGATAGATAGAATATTGAAAACGGCCGTGGATTTTTACACTATATATCTTAATACATATAAATTACGTGTCACAATGTTTGTCCGCGATGGACTTCTAAACTACTTAACCGATTTTAACCAATTTCACGCATCGTGTGTAGGTTGATCCAATTTGATAGGATAGTCGTCCACGCGTGCGAAGCCGCGGGCGCAAAGATAGTAATATTATAAAGCGGAAAACTTTGTTTGTTTGGTTGTAATGAATAGGCTCAAAAACTACTGGACCGATTTTATAAAAAATTATACTTGATAGACTTGTCACTTCTCGATGGAAATGCATTTTATCAGGCGATGATTTTGCGAAACCGGTTGTAAATTAAATAAAGTTTATTAATTAATGTTTAAATAGTGTAAAAAATAGTTTTAATTCTATAAAAAAAAATGTATAAAATTCCTTTCACAATTCGAATGGTACATTATCCACGAAAAACATACATGGGGTGACGGGTTAGAATACATGTGTCGCCACCCCATTTCTACCCAGGTGTCGTAAGAGGCGACAAAAAAGAGTAAAACGGCATAACATCTTCAGCAATGAAAGAGTTAGTAAGCTCGCACCGGTGTAAGTACCAGCTCCCCAGCAGAAGATCGGCGTGAAGCAGTATTGCACTGTGTTTTGTACGATGAGCGGGGGCCCGACGGTCTGTACTCCCACTCCATTCCTCTCTCAACCTGTTCTACTCCTCTCCCAATTTCTCATCATTAATCCTCTCCCTATCCTCTCACCTTCCTTCAAGCCGGCAAGGCATTTCCGACACTTTGCTGTTGTAGGTGTTCATGGGCTGTGGTCAGGCACTTAACATCAGGTGAACCGCATGCTCCGCTTGTCTGCTGTTACATAAAAAAAATAACAACGATCATATAATTTATCATAACATTTATTATTATGTAATACAAACTATTCTTTCATAAGAAAACCTTTAATAGGTTTTTAATATAACTGTGATAACTCTACAGGGGGCAACAAATTTTACTAAATATTGTGTAATACAGTTATTAATCTATTAGTTATTTAAATTTATCAAATAACTAACCAGTGGGTAACACGTGATTAAAAGGTCAAGTTCGAAGCCGATTTAACTAAGACTGTGGAAATTTATTTTTTTAACTAGTAAAATATATTTATAATTTATAATTATATAATAAATAGATAATATTATACAGAGGAAAGATTTGGTTCTTTGTATTGAATATACTCCGAAACTACAGGACCGATTTGGATGAAATTTTGTACAGAGATTTTTTGAAGTAGTAGTAGTTTGAGTAGTTTAATAAGCCTATTCATTTCAAGGAAACAAACAAATATAGGAAATATTTGTGTAGATAATCTATATTAGTGTAGATGAAAAAGTATACTACAAAAATTTCTTTAAAAATAAAAAAAATGGAACAGTATTCATTCAAATTTCGACGGAGTCTGGCCGTACCCGAAATTGGTCATAGAAGCTATTCATTAACTTACGGCCATTTTCAATAATGTATCAATGATTATGGATAGATTGTTATGTCAAATTATATGACAAATGTATCCGTGGCGGTCGTTAGGATATTGAAATCAAAGTAAGTGCAAATAGTGTAATATAAAATAGTGCTGACTGTAGTAAGCAAAACAAGGGATAGATAGACATAACATTATAAGGATCCAACGAACAAAAACTATATTTGCTCAACGACAATTCAAAGTACAAGCGCTAATTATTTATAATAAAATTCATTCTAAACGAAATATTTTTAAACTTCTTTATCGAAACTGTAAAAAATCTGTAATAGAGTGGTTAAAATCCCTGAGTTACCTAGATTCGGAAGCTCTCTTAAAATAAATTAAATAAATAATTATATTATATGCTTATATAATTCTTGTTTACCTACACAATTGGCTCTTTTAAATATCGCTCACACACACACATGTACACGCGCACACACACACACACGCACACGCACACACACACACACACACACACACACACACACACACACACACACACACACACACACACACACAGAGTACATAGTAGTTGATTCATATTTTCTTTATTATCTACATAATTATAATGTCAAAATTGCTTTCACAATGTTTAATCGTAAATATGTGTTAAGGAAGAGTGAATACTCCTGTCACAGGCATTGTTTATGCTTACTAGGAGTATTCAATCATATAGTTATAGTTAAAAAATCCTGTGAAATGAAATAAATGATTTTTATTTATTTTTTTTTTATAGAATATTGAAAACAGCCGTTAATCATACAGTTTCTATAGATGCTTTCATCTATGGTCTATCAAACTATACATCATTGTGACAATGCCCTGTGTCCATATGACATTAAAATCTAGTTTTTAACTAGATTTGTTGAAAAATGTATTCAGATGAAGCCTCATGTTCAGATTGTAAAATAGAGTTGACTGAGAGAAAATGGACTGAAGTATTGCTTCATTGGGTTAGTAGTAGAGTCTGAAACCTCTCAAAATTATTATTATTTTACTTTTACTTTGTTAAACGGACTGTGTTATCTCCGAAGATCCAATCCAATGGAAGCAGAATTGATGTTTGTTTGTTTGAATTGGCTCCGAAGCTGGACTTACTTGGAAAAATCTTTTACCATTGGATTCCTTCATTATCCCTGATGAACATAGGCTATATAACATTATGCTATGGGATCGATGCTGCGCGAAACAGCTAGTGTAGTACCGACTACAGAAATTTCTTCCCACGTACAACAACCTTATTTATTTAGTTCGACTAGGTTTACCAACTAGATACATAGTATATTTTACTATTTTGAACAAAAAAAAATACTATTTATGAATATAAGGTTTGCTGTTTAGGATTTCCTGTCAAACAACAAATTGTTTCTGAAAATAATAAGTTTTAATCTTAATATTCATGAAGCGCGGCAAATTTAAATTGAATAAATGACATGTCAGGAAGGCTATAGGCTATATATCATCCCGATATTCTCACGGGAGCGAAGCCCTGGGACGCAGCTAGTACAGAATATAGGTGAAGTATGTAAGTATGGAATCAGCTTCCAGCAGCAGTGTTTTCGATACAATATAGCGACCTTCAAGAGAAGAGCATATAACTTTTTAAAAGGCCGGCAACACACCCACGAGACCCCTGAAATTGTGGGTGCTTATGGGCAACGGTAACCACTTACCATCAGGTGGATCGCTTGTTCGTTTGCCTCCCTCTTCTATAGAAAAAAAGACTACAGAATCCCTTTAGTAGTAGAGACTGCAGACTTACCAAATCCCTCCTGTTTTAAATAAAATACTTTTTAAAGGATTTTAAACGTGGTTTATCATACATTACTTTACATTATTATTTAATTTTAATATTTACATTATTTAATATTATATATTCAACCTTTAAAAAGTATTTTATTTAAAATGGAAAGTACTCGCGTTAAAACAAACACAAGATTATACTAAATCCCTCCTGTTTTATTTACAGCTCAACAAATGTGTGTACCAAACGGACGCAGTAATCAACCTAAACCTGAGGAACCTGGTGGAGATCGTCAACAGATACAAGGAAGATATATGTTCTGATGACCTCAATAGAGCTCTGCTGTGCACAGACGACCTGGAACCATATATCGGCTATAAGTACCCTATATTACGACTCAGGTAAGGGCTTAACGCCACGCGTCGATACTCGCCAGTACATTTGTTAAATTCACATATCGCACCGCACCACAATTCGCATCGCTGGTAGCTGTGGCCACCCTCATACGTTATCTTACACCCGTATTCTAATACGTACCTTGAGCATTCCTCGACTTCACTCAATCTCAGTCAACGAAAATCTACAAAATACTCACGTCCACTCACGTTAAGACAATTTCGGAGAAGAAAATCTAACACCTCCATTCGTTACTTCGAATTTTCAATTGAAATTTGTCATACGTCATATTTCACGTAACCTGAGTGGAAGTAAAATTAAGGTAACTTCTTAGATTACGGGTGGTACATTTGTTTTCATCGTCCATAGCTTGCCTCGCCGCATACCGCGCCGGAATTCGCATCGCCGGTAGCTGTGTTCTTCATACATTGTCTTACATTTATTTTCGCCCATAGCTTGCCTCGCCGCAATTCGCATTGCCGGTAGCTGTGGCTGAGGGGTTAGAACTCTACAACGGTTTCGCATCCATTAAATACAAATAGACGGATATCATATCTTATATAATAGAAAGAAAAAAAATACAGAATATAGAATACAAGTTAAACATATATAGATATTATATACGTCACGAGGCAAGAACTACAGATGCAATATTTATTATTATATATAATTAAAATTAAAATTAATGTGAATACAAATCAATTTATATTAGAAATAAAAATAAATCAAACTCTATTAAGCATAATCCATAAATTCGTCGAAGTTATAAAACTGCTTCCCCATCAACCAATTCGTCAATCTGCTTCTAAATATATTTATTGGTAATGGTTTTATATCGTCCGGGATTTTGTTGAATATGGTTATCACTCTAAATAAGGCGCTGTTTTTAGCCACATTAATTCGACATGGAGGGAAGTATAACTTGTCCTTATGCCTAGTTACAATATAATTATTTATATCTCCTCTCGTCTTGAAATATTCAGGATGTTTCTTGGCAAATAAACACACTTCCCGAATGTGCAGACAGGTTAATGTAAGTATGCGCAATTTAATAAAGATTTCTCTGCAGGAGTCCCTTTGTCCTAATCCACACACTGCGCGAATGCACTTTTTTGTGCTATAAACGCCTTCCCATGATCTGTTGACTCTCCCCATAAGATCAACCCATAAGAAAGTACGGGCGACACATAGGTGTGATAGGCAGTTATGGCTGCATTAGCCGAAACTGTATTTCTTAAGCGTCTTAATACGTAAACAAAGCGGTTAACTTTGTCACAAATATCTTCTATATGTCTCTTCCAGTTAAGGTCTTTATCTAATGTAATACCCTAAAAATAATAATTATGTCTATTAAAATAAATAAATAAAAGACAAAATACCCGATTTTGAAAAAGCAACAGAACGTGAAAAAACGGGTTTATGGAACTTTGAATACCTATAAATAATACAATAACAGTTCAGAAAGTTGTAGCAATAATTATTCTTATCAATAATTGCTATAATGTTTTCGTTTATCGAAACGCTTGTTATAAACGATGGTTATATTGTTAATTATAATGTATTTATTGTGGTCTGGGGGACAGTATCAATGAAGATTGTCAACAGGGTAATTAAAATGTATTAATGGATGCGTAAACACGAGTGGAATTCTAGTTCATCGACAAAAATGGCCAAGTGCGAGTCGGACTCGCGCACGGATTGTTCCGTATGAAAGCCCCCTTTGATATATATATATCTTTATTTTAGTATTATTTTGGCAACGAAAATACATAATTTGTGAAAATTTCAGCTTTCTAGGTATCACGGTTTATGGGATAAGGTCTAGTGACAGACAGACAGACAGCGGAGGCTTAGTTATATGGTCCCATTTTCACCTTGAAGTAAAATAATTTTACAATGATTTCTCTTTCTTTTGTTATGATATACTAGTTGTACGGTGTGCTACGGAGTTTCACCCGCGTATATCTCCCGTTCCCATGAGATTTCCGGCATAAAAGCTATCCTATATCTATATCCTTCAAACAATCTCTACACAAAATTTCATCACAATCGGTTCATGGTTTGGATATGAAAAACAGACAGACATACAGGCAGACATATTGATAGGCGTAGTAAGTTTCGCACTTATACTATTAGTCAGATTATTGTGTATTATTTAATGGCGTATTGACTGCCATACATATTAAAATACCGTCACCCCCATAACTTTTCTAATAATCACTGTGATTGTGTAATGCCAATTACTCCCATTCAATCCCAAAGAGAGCTATACCAAGAATCAGACCAGCCAAAGAAGATCTACATCATGACGTCCATCCTTCTGTTCCACTGCTGCATGAACTCTCAGAACGGCCAGGTGGAGAGGGATATTTGCGAGAGGCTCAGCATTGAGGATCAGGAGATAATATTGAGGTTCTGTGAGGCGTTGAGCGAGATGGAGGCGACTGTTAATAATATTGACACGGCTATTAGAGGTACAGTAAAAAGTAATCAATCTAACAATAATGGTACATTAAGATGCAAAGAGAATAAACGGATCCAAGTTATATTATAATTGCGGCAGTTGGTTACGATGTATGTATGTTTGTTATCCTTTCACGCAAAAACTACTGAATCGATTATGATGAAACCTGGTATAGCCATAGGTAAGGGTTCAGAATAACATATAGGCTACTTTTAATGTTTTAAATATTTTTCCTCCATCCCTCGTAGTTAATTTTTTAACTCTCAGGGATTATTAAAGTAAAAAAAGATATTTATGATAATTAAATGATTATATATCGTAAATTTCTAGTTGCATATCGTAATTTCATATAAAACACAATCTTTACAGAAGCCTGTGACGCTAAAAAGAGTTCCTACACCACCAAACAGACCTTACCTTCTAACGTCGACACATCCAATTCCACCATGAGACTTACCTCATCATCAGAGACCGTCAAACCAAGGAAACCAACCCTAACGTTCAAATCCTCCATAACCGTGCTTCCTTCTGTGATCACCGACACGTCTCTCTCCTGCGCGTCGTTCGAAGTGTACTCAGATTATAAAGGGTATGGGAAATGTGATATCAATGAAATGATGGTGTCGTCCGATTCGAAGGATACTGTGGATGCCCAGGAATGCTTGGATGAAAGTGAGTAGGAACAATTTGAAGTTAAATTTGAGAATAAAACGGCAATAGATTTCGAACAAGAGAAAATAGACGCACAGGAATGGTTGGACGAAAGTAAGTTAAAGTTGAGAAGAAAACAGTTATAGATTTATCATAAGAGAAAAAGGTATTTACAGAGATATTTTAGAGTAAGTAAGAAGTGCAGATAGGTCAGTATTAACTTAAAAAATGATTATTCATAATTGCTTTTAAAAAGTTAACATGACTGGAAATATTTTCTATTCTATTTTATTCTATTAAAAAACGACGTAGGTTTACGTATTAACAGTCTGCAACTACAATCTTCATTCTTAGCAGCGGCGGTGGTACATGCTCCTTTGCTTGCTCTGCCATAAAAATAAAAGATTCTATAAAACGATTGAGTAAAATCCTTGTTCTAGAACCAAAATGTCAAGAAGACTGCACATGCATAAGTTGCACGGCGTCCACCACTTGTTGTGCTGATCCTGGGAGTTCCATTGACAAATGTGACCCACCCGTGAAGAAGAAGAAAAAGTTAGTTGAATGTAGCTAATATTCGTAGATATTTTTTTTTTCTTCCAGAATCAAGATGGCCGGGCGTTTGTAGGAAAGTTTGAAAACTTTGTCCGACGATAACATGAGTATTAGTTATCTGATGTCGATTAAATTAATTTTTTCTCGGGAATAGTTTAGACAAAAGAAAATGTCAAGTTCAAAGATAAATGAAATGTGTGTGGGTTACGAAAATAGGGGGGTCAAATGTCAAAGAGAAGGAGTATAGTTTAAGAAAAATCTTGACTTCAAAAGTGAGAGAAATCAGCGGGGGAGGGTTGAGAATTTCCTAAAGGTTGGTAACTCCTCTTAGGCTCCCCCAATAAAATGGAAATAAATGGTCTGTGTGGAATTTTCCAGAATTTCATCTTAAATATTTAATAGTTAAATGGTTTAGGCATGAATAGGATGCAGACAAAGTAACTTTCGCACTTATAATATTAAAGTATTAAACATGTAGGTAAATTCATTTGAAAACTGTTTCATTACGTTATATTTAAAACGGTCGTTTATTATGTTACAGAAGAGAATGGGGCAATTGGAAAATATACGCAATAACATCAAGTGTGGTGCTTCTTATTGGGCTTATTATATTACTGAGTACGATACCATTGTGGAAGAGAAGGGAAAGAAGGGAAAAGATCGTGAAGCTGCGAGAAGAGACTAAGTAAGATTTTTGTTGTCGTAAGGCGCATTTAAATTGGTCAGTAGGATCCGTATTTGGGTGCAGGACATTTCTGTTACGCATGCCATACAGGCCCTAATGAGATTATCGTTTTCATTGGTCATTAGATTAATAAAACGCATACTATAAAGTCTTCGTGCGTTTATTATTATTATTAATCGATCACGACACGACACGTGAAAAAAATACTTTTAGGTAAGTCTTTTAAAACAGTACATTTTCAGTAATATCATAAATTTAAACTCTTTATCTTATGGGTAAAACAAAGCTTTATATTCAATCTACATTATCGATAATAATGTGAATTAAGACTTACAGTTGTAGTCATGTTCCAAGAAGCTATTATAAAATTCCTTAGGTGCAAAAATCCGGTTGATATTCTAATAGGCAAGCTGTTTAAGCATACTTAACAATAATGAAATTCTTAATGCACAACGTATAGAATTCTCAATTAAAATATTTTTTGTCTAAGAGTAATGAATTCAAAATATTTTATTTTTTAATCTAATAAAAAAAATATTATCTAAAGATCGATAAAGAAAAAAAACTGCTGAGTTAATATTTGAACTAGCCAGAATGCCTATAAATAAAAACATTAAATAATGTATCATGTAGAAATCTAGATCATATTATACTTTTGGTAAATTTTTAATATACAAATCGCGTTACTATGTTAAGGTCACTACAGAACTAATCATTGTTAATGTTTAATATTATTACAGTTACCAACTGCCAGATTGGCTATGGCACTGTTCCGAAGGTTTTTGCAACAAAGTCTTCCGTCCAAAAACCAACGCGAGTATGTATACATCCATGAGTCGCTGCAAATTATTGTGTTCTGGACCCCAAGTATGGCCACATCCCATAGGCTACACCTACTTCAGCAAAACTATAGTAAACCTAGCAACCAGTAGACTAGAGTACAAGTTCCAATCTGTACCTTCAGAACCAGTACACCAATTCTTAGCTGAAGCCTTCAAAATATTCCTAAATGACCTAGCGAGATTGGAAAAGATAGACACCAAATCAAGAAACAAAACCAAAGAGGTGAAAAAGATGATAATACAAATTGATGTCGAGAGCGATACTGATCCCAGAGTTAGACTTAATACCGAAGAAGCGTATATGCTTAAAATTGAAACTGTAGGAAATCAAGTACAAATAAAAATAAGCGGCGTTTCCTTCTGTGGTGTGCGACATGGACTAGAAACCTTAACTCAAATGATACTCTTGGATCAAAGCACGGGGAGTTTAATTACAGTCTCTCATGCGGTAGTTAAAGATGCACCTTCTTATAAGTATAGAGGACTCATGATAGATACTGCAAGGAATTTCATTCCAGTTACGGATTTAATGCGAACTATAGATGCTATGTCTATTTGTAAATTAAACACGTTTCATTGGAGGGTATCAGATGTTGCAAGCTTTCCTTTACAGCTATTAAGTGTACCGGAGTTGTCAGAATATGGGGCGTATGACAGATCTATGATTTACACTAGAAAAGATGTTAAAGCGATTGTCAAAAGAGCTGGTGTTCGGGGTATTAGAGTTTTAATCGAAGTAGCTTTGCCTGGTCCAGTCGGTAGGTCATGGGTGTGGTTGCCAGAAGCTACATGTCCAACCAAAGATGATAAATATACTTGTAATAATATTCCATGCTTACGTCTACCAATGAGAGAATCCGTCTTCGATGTAATACAAAATATATATGGTGAAATTCTTGAATTGACAAATGTAGATGATATTTTCCATTTAAGTGACGGAGTATTTTCTTTGTCACATTGTAATAATTTGTTGGAAGATAGAGAAGGGTTTTTAGATAAAGCGCTGTTTCGCTTGAGGATGGCAAACAAGGGGTTTTTACCAAAATTACCAATAGTGTGGTGGTCCAATCATTTAACAAGGGATTTTGAAGCAAGGATATGGGATAGACTGGGAGTGCAGTTGCATCTTTTTGATCAGAATCCGGAGCAGTTTTTGAGTAATTATAGAGTAATACATTCGACGAAATGGGACTTGTCGTGTGAAATGAACAAGCAAAGATGTACTAAATATAGGTTTGTATGGTCCTTTTGTTTTTATTAAAAACTAGCTGAGCTCCGCGGTTTAACCCGCGTGTATAAGTATGCCGTTTCCGTAGGATTTTCGGGATCAAAAGTATCCCATGTCAATCCGAGGGTTTCAAAGAATCTCTGTGCAAAATTTCATCCAAATCGGTCCTGTAGTTTCGGACCCTATTCAATTCAAACAAACAAACAAATCTTTGCCCTTTATAATATAATAATATAAAAAAAAAAATGAAAAATAATTTTATAGCAAATATTTCTTAGATTTAGGTTAAAACTGTTTAATATTGTAATAGACAGACTTTAATATGAATATTTATACAGGCGGTACTCTTTTCTTACTTATTTTAAGTAAATCAATGGCAGTGAATAAAAACTCATTACGTAAGATAGATATATCTTCTTTCTGCATTTCGCGAAACCTAGTATTTATAAGAAAGATTTCACTGTTTTAAACTAAGCTAATATATTAGTGACAAATGGGACCAACCTCAGCTTATTCTACCCGAGTATATGAAACAGCGCTGATTTTCAGCCTCATAAATCGGTAATGAATTCAAAATTGCTAAGATATTATGAGATTATTCAACTTGTCCATGATTCATTGACAATTTGTAATAACTTGTACAACACATTCTCAATTATAACGCTCAATTAAGCGAAAGTGGTCTGATCTATGTTTTCATCTAATTTACAGTGCGTGACATAAATATGGGGCACTTTAATTTATTATTATAGCGTTGAGTTTCCTTTATTTATATAGTTATTAATTAGCGGGGGCCCACTGAAAATCAGCGCTTAAAGAATTCTAAGGCAGTTTCATCAGAGATGTTAAAATTATCAATGTTTATTTGAAAGCCTGATCAGAATCTATTTTTGTTTACATGAAATTAACTAATGAAGCATATTAGAAAATATTGCGTTTTCTGTGCCTAATTTCTCTTTTATTTCGTTAAAAATATTTATTTATTTATTCTTCAGAACAGACATCATAAAAAAATTGTACAAATGGCCTTATGGCTAAAAGCAATCTCTTACAGGCAACCTACAAATATCAAAAGAAAATAAAAAAAAATAAAAAAAGTGTAGCTTTTATTGCAATGCACTGTATACAAAACCCGTTTGCAGATCATGGCAAGAAATGTACGCGTGGAAATCTTGGAGAAACGTGGAGGTTTTCACGATAGAGGGGGGAGAAGCGGTCCTTTGGTCAGACCTGGTGGATACTGGTTAGTGGTTTTCTGTATATGGATAGGAAAGTGACGTCACTTTCTCGTATTATATGTAAATTGTGAGGCAGTTTTATTGAGCTTGTAGACTTTCAATTTCAACGTGATGACAGTTGGCTTTGTTTAAATTTTCAATGTAAAAAGCGTAAAGAACGTTGGAAAACGTTTACCGGCCAATTTTTTCAGCTCGATTTAATTGGTAATTATTAGATTTTAAGTCGCGATTTAATTGGTAATTATTAGATTTTAAGGCTTTGTTTAAATTTTCAATGTCCAAGCGGTGACAGGCGATGCTTTTAAGTAACAATTTTTGACTTGCCTTTCTTAGAATTCCTTCGCTGCTACTTATATCCTTTAAGCAGGGATGGTGAACCAATGGCACACGTGCCAGTAACACAATATTACTTTACGAGCGAAGCCGCGGGCGAAGCTAGTATATTAACAAAAGCATTCATGTTTAGGTTTTTCATTAATTTCTTGCGTTCCGTTAATATTAAGAATTAGAGTGAATAAAAAAAGTAAATGCATATTACATATTGTGTAAAAGAAGTGCATATAAACACAATTTACAAAATAAATGCCGAGGTTTTTTTAATTTTTTCGTTCCGCAGTGTAATCTACGAAACGCAAACAAATATTACAAATCTGCACATTTTTTGCTTATTTTTTGCTAATTATTACTAATAACCCTGTCAGTTTGGTATAATACAAGGTTTTTGTGAACCTGCGTGTTAATTTAAATCAATCATATAGGCAAATTAGCTAAAATATCCTTAATTATATATTATAACAACAATTGTATCAACAGGTTGTATTTTTTACAAAATATACAGGAAAAAATTGGATTCAATTTCGGTTAACCAACGTAATATGTTTGTAATTAGAAATATTATACAACGCGGCGCTATAATAGCGACATTAATAAAATATTAATAGCATTACAGGACAACCTGTATTTAATAAATAAATAAATATTTTTGATGACCTCACTGACGCAGCGGATGTCAATGGTTTATTGCGCCGAACTTAAATATATCATTAGAATTGTAAACATGCATTTTACAATATTTAAATGATTTAAAAATAGCAACATTCATAATCAAGATCTTAACAGATACAATATGGCCGTCATAAAATTGTCACGTTTAAAAATAGAACGATACTTATAAAATCCTAATCAGATAGACTGTAATAAATCGACATCATAAAAAAATATCTATGCTAAGTATAAATAACCAACTATTATAAAAAATTAACATCTGTTATGAAAAAATTGGACATTTCGATTGGGCATATAGAATATTATATAATTATATATATAGAATATTTGAAAGATATAATATGCGACACAAAATGGGGTCAATAGGTCTTCAAATGAATAAAACATTTTGTTTTTTTTTTTCAATTTAAAGATCGGAAACCCAAATTGAAATAAACTATAATAAGCAAACGTTTTAAATTCCAAAAATAAAGAATAAAACATAAATTTAAAAATGGAATCGAAATGGCTTGAGAAAAAAATATGCAAAGAATCGTTCAAGAATCGAAACAATATTTTAAAAAGCGTAAAAAACGTTTGAAAACGTTTAGCGGCCGATTTTTTCAGCTCGATTTAATTGGTAATTATTAGATTTTAAGTCACGCGCTAAATACAATTTAGGCAACGACTAACGAAATAATGTTAAAATACATAAATGTCGGTACTAATAGGAATATTAGCGGGACTATTAAGTATTAATAATAAAACCAGTTTGAATTCGTAACGTGAGCGATGGAGCTTGACGTTGGTTTGTGCATGCAAAACTGCGCAGTTTTTATTGTGAAAGTTGTTTCCTGTGATGCGTCTTTTGTTTGATTTCGTTGTATCTCCATTTTTCTTATTTACTTTTATGTTAAAATTACCAACAATTTTAATTTTAACATTGATCTACCAACGTAAGTTTCTCTCGCGATTTCTTTTCTCCATGAATTTCTGTATAGCTTCGAAGTGGGACCTTCAGGCTGGCCTATATATCCATCAAAGTCCGGCAAAGCACCTGCGACACTCCCGGTGTTACAGGTCTTCATGGGCAGTGATCATTTAACATCAGGTGACTCACATGCTTAGCGGGGTCACCTTCCGAGTTCCTTATGGCGATCCCGTGGCACTCGACTTCTTGGTGCAGAAGTAGGTCACCATGAGGTTTCAGTCAAGAGTTTGACATAACCCTACTGCCTCCACCTACCCTACTAGGGTATTCATACAGGATTTCCTCACGATAAAAAGAGGTGACTCACATGCTTGTTGTACCATAAAAAATAACAAGAAGTGGATTGACATAATGGATAGTATATTGGGAGAAGTGAGTCAGAATTATAGGGAAGTAGGACAGGATTTTAAAATTAAGGTCAGAAATGTGTAATTAAGTATAGTAATTGACTAGGAATCTATAGCTACATTCGTGTCGGTTTCTTGAAATAGTTCAGTTGATAAAAAGCACAGTTTTGTAGATCATGGTTAATCAGAATTGGTAGTTAAGCCTCCCTTTTTTGAGAGAAAAAAAAATTGGCTTTTCTGCGTTTCTCTAAGTAATTTATGAATTATTACATCTGTCTCTATGGAAACATTTTTCAGGTAAGAATTAGAGGTATTGAGAAAATGTTTGAAATACGGGAATATTTTTAAATAAATCTAAGTTTTCTTGGATTCCTAGGAAAGTATTCAACCAGGAAGCGTTTCTCGTGTAATTCGCAGATTACATTTGTATAGCTTCAATCACGCAAGTAGGTTACATCGTGACAGGTCAATGAATCTCTAAGTATTGCTGATTATAGTGAATTCTCCAAGATATTACATTGTTCACGTGATTTTAGCGCCTATCCAGGTGTAAACAGGGTGGAGTTTGTAATGCTCCAGGAAGGAAAAGTCTTGAGACTATAGGTAAAAAATTTCATTCAAAAAACTCCTTTATTTTCTAAAAGGAAGAAAGTAAAAAAACATTCGACGGTTTCCGATTCGCTTGCTACATCCGATATTGATACACAAAAATCAGAAGAACTATCTCAACTATATAATACACGCAGTTTTATCGCATCTAAGAAAATTCTAAGACTTTTTGGGATTTTGCAAAGTAAAGCTTGTACTATGGAAACTAGATAACTGATAGATATACTTATATATACTTTTTTGTACATACATACTAAAGATAGATAATTACCCAGTAGAAAATTACAATGTTCATCACACCCTAATTTTCTACTCGTGGGGATTGAACCCACACCCTCCGGCGTAATAGACTATTGCCACTTCCACTGCGCCAATCGGGTCGTCATTTTAAAAATTCTTTCACCATTCGTAAGCTACATTATCCACGAGTAACATAGGCTATATTATATAGTTTATATAATATATAACGTTATGTTACGGGAGCAAATATCTCCTACGTACCTGGCTGATATCTGTTAAGATTGAAATGAAATGAAATGAAAGTATGCTTTATTGCACACACCAAAATAAAAAAAAGAACAGCAAAAAAAATAACTCATGTATTAAATAAAAGTCATGCACAATTGGCGGCCTTATGGCTACAGAGCCATCTCTTCCAGGCAACCAAAAATAGGACAATTTAAATAAAATAAAATGAACAGCAGGTGGTTATATGGAAAAAAAATCGCACAACTTTTTTTTTAAATAAATAAAAAATAATAATAATAATAAATAAATTCTAAATAAATATATACATACACACATACATATAAACATAGCTTAAATAATGCTAAAAATAAATAGATATTCTTACATACATATAAATATCTATACACATAACAATAGAGTTAGATAGAGACAGATTTTATATCATCGTGATGGATATAAATAATAATCAAGGAGCATTTTTTTTTAAATATCTAAGGAGTTAGCTTTACGGATCGCAATGGGAAGTTCGTTCCAGAGCCTGATAGTTCTGACTGTAAAAGAGCAGTTATAAAATTTAGTTTTGTGCACCGGCGTATTGAGGAGTAGGGTATCCAGGGATCGTAAATTTAATCCATGGATGCTTGCATACTCAAAATTGGCTTTGATGCCGGAGCCCTTGGATCAAATAAAATAAGATTGGCCACCATGACGGATATCGGTTGGGGAGGTATTATCATTATTAATCTTGCAGGTAATCTCGACGATCACCTCTGGCCCCGAGCAGCCGCGGTGGCAGAGCGGTTGTGGTCAGACGTGGTCGCCAATTCGAGTGCCAACAAATACGTGTATGCGAGGCTGGATACTCATCGGTAAGACAGTTCAGATAGTTAAGAATATAAAATATATTTTTATTCATGTAAACTTGTTACTTATGAATAGCCATTTTTTTAGTTACCACCGGTTCGGAAAGTCGCTTCTATCGAGAAAATACCAGCAAGAAACTCGATACTTACTCTTTATAATAAAATATAATATGAAATTCATTCTTCCTTAATAATATTATAAATGGGAAAGTAACTCTGTTTATCTGTCTGTTGTTCAAGTCTAAACCAATGCCCCGGTTTGGATGAAATTTTGTAGAGAAATAGCATGAATACGATACGATATTTGTACGATAGTTTTTTATCCCGGATATACCATGGGGACGAGATATGTACGCGGGTGAAACTGTGAGTTACTCCGTTCCTGTGGTATTTCATCAAAATTCTTTCATAACTTCTACTTGCATGCCAAATTTCAGCCCGATCCGTCCAGCGGTTTGGGCTGTGCGTTAATAGACCACTATGTCAGACACATATATATTATGGTATGGATAATAGTTAATAAATAATACAAATATTTCACCCGATTCTACCAAGATTACTTAAAAATTCCCCTTGGTTTTAAAAGATTAGAAATGTTGAGGGTATTGTTGAATTTAAAAGTCGATTAAATATTCAAATGACGCGTATAAAACTAAAACCAGTAAAACTTGTACCAATCATCTCTTACAAAATTTAAATATTTATCACATTAAGATATGTTATCAATCAAAAATTATAAATGAGATCTTTATCTTTTATGCGGTTAATTAATTATTTTTAAATGACGTAAAACCGCATTCAAATATTACAAAACAGCAAGATATTAATGACTTTCACCATTGCCCTCCTGTACTATAAAATCCATGATAATAAGAATATAAATAAATATTCAGGGATATTTAACATAACGCCATCTAGTCCCAAACTAAGCAAAGCTTGCACTAGATAACTGACTTACATACTGAAACATACTTTTTTTTGTAAATTCATACATAATATAGATAAATAAACACCCAGATAGTAGAAAATTACAATGTTCGTCACATCATAATTTTCTACTCGCGGGGATCGAACCGACACCGTCTGACGCTGTAATATAGCTCCCCAGACCGATTTCGGCCATGGTGGCCAATCTCAACAGAGACTAGCCAGCTGCGCAGGAGATATTATAGTGCACAAGTGTACGCGCGAATACAGGTGCACTCTCTATTCCTTTACTCTCATAACCCGATGGGACGGCAGACCGACACGACCGGTGAGAGATCAGGCGCAGGACCGACGGTTTTACGTGCTCTCCGAGGCACGGGGGTGCTCCAGCACCGCCAACATCCAGACTTAGGGCTGGTACTAAGATTTCTGTGTTAGAAAAATCCCAATAACATTTTTTTTTGGCCCCACCCGGGATTCGAACCCGAGACCCCTCGATCTGTAGTCAAAGATGCAACCACTAGACCAACGAGCCAGTCGCGCTGAGTGTCGCGAGACACGCTGTAATAGACCGTTATGTATCTGTCGCAGTAAGGTAGAAAAATCCGTAACATAGTTATATCCCTAGGGATATAATTATATGCCGGAACATAGTTATACGAAAGCGATTCATTACTATCTCACTAGGAATATAGTTATAAAACGGTCCAAGTTTAGTGATATACTTATATTACTAGATTAAGTTTAGTGAAATAGCTTTCGGAGTGTGCAGCGTTCCTGTAAAAAACGAATAAACAGTGTTCTAGTAAATGATGTGCCTGTAAGAAGCATTCAGTGCTATGTTATTCTTGATGTCATGATTCCTCTTCTTGTCTGAACAAAAATTAGAAATTACTTATAAATAAATCTCATGCAAGATATCTCAAAACTGTTGATTAGTTTTAGTGTCTGATTAGTTATAATTGCATTGTTAATGTTTAAATTTCAAAAATTATGGTAGATTTAATTATAATTGAAATTACTTTAATACGTGTAATTACGTGTTAGAGTCACAAAGTATTGTAACTAACTGCAGGAAATATAAAGTAGATCTTTTAATAAAGATAAAATCAAATTATTATACCAATTTTTATTTAATTCTATGGTAGATTTCTATTTCACTAAACTTAATCTAGTAATATAAGTATATCACTAAACTTGGACCGTTTTATAACTATATTCCTAGTGAGATAGTAATGAATCGCCTTCGTATAACTATGTTCCGGCATATAATTATATCCCTAGGGATATAACTATGTTACGGATTTTTCTATCTTACTGCGACATATCCACTGCACCAATAGGGTCGTCGCCAATTAACCCTGACCTATTACAAAAATTATTTCATTTTGCAATAAGTTATTTCATTTACGGCCATTTTCAATGATGTATCAAGGACTATAGATAGATTGTCATGTCAGATTATAAGACAATAGATAAACAAAAGTCATAGCAAATGCATCCATAGTTAGCATATTGAAATCAAAGTTAGTGCAAATAGATAGATTTGTCTAACTTTAGTAAGCAAAACAAGGGATAGATAGAATATTGAAAACGGCCGTTGTACTTTCGATCGGTGAAATAGCACGGGAAGTATTTTCATTTTTATTTACTTCAGGCAACAGGCTTTTGTACAGACCCATATATATCGTATATACATATACATATATATATATATACGATATATATGAGTCCGTACAAAAGTCTGTTACCTGAATATATATCTTATACAATAAATACCTTACAGACCAACATACATACGTATATGTATCTGTTTCCAAAATGTTTTGATTCCTGGCTCGATAATTCGGTTGTTCGATAATACTATTTATACTATTGTCAAAATCGGAAATATTCCTCAAAAAGTCACTCTGTATACATAACTTTAAACGCGGAAGATTATACTATATAACATTATGAATGAATGAATGAATGAAAATAACTTTATTGCACATAAAAATGAAAGTAAACACAGAAATAAAACAATGACAATAGGCGGCCTTATCGCTATTAAGCGATTTCTTCCAGGCAACCCCAAAAACAGAAAATATAGCAACTTAAAATAATGGGTAGAGTGGTGCATTAAAACGTTTATAATATATATATATATAATAATTATAATATAATGATTATGAATATATAAACATAAAATATAAATAAATTACATATATAAATGAAGAAATAGTAAAATAGATACAACTTATATTATTATGCTAAGTTGAAAAAAGATAAAGGCATCGACTTTATATAGATTTCAACAAAAATAAAATAAAAGTTATTTCTCTTCTATCTACTTTTTGAGGAAGTCGGTTCTATTTTTTGGCAAAAAGTTATTATTTTTCCCTTTTAGTGACCTATGAAGGGTAATCACGTCATCTAGTCACAATTCAGTCTCAGAGTTAGAGTTTAACGGGAATATCTTCCACATGGATGATCAGACTTGAACCAAATTTTATGGGACCACACTGATACTCTTTCGAATGCAAAAAGAATTTTCCAAATCGGTCTATAAACGCCGGATATATACGGTAACGTACAAACGAAAAACACTTCGAATTGAGATCCTCCTCCTTTTTTGAAAATAGGTTGATAAGACTAGTTTACATGCAGCCCAAAATATTTGAATAATTTTACATAGATATCAAGCAAACATAATTAAGTTGATATTCAGTTTAAGTGATTTATGTATACTGCGATGTAATAAAGAATTAAAAACTTGATTCAGATATGACTTGCACATTTATGTGAGTATTATACAGTCTTATCTCGTCCTATCACTCACCGCAGAATATTTTTGAAAACATTTTAGATAAAATATAGTATTAC
>LQNK01001610.1:0-61655 GCA_001586405.1 Phoebis sennae | reverse complement strand
ATGAAAAATTCTGATTGAAAAATTGTTGATTTTTTTACAAGATCTTGCAAAAAAAATGACAAAATTTACCTAAAATGGATGCATTTATGATTTATTACATAACATTTATATTGGAACACACAATCTGATTACAGATTATTTTTCATTATTTTAGTTAATAAAATTATAGTGATTTTCATACATTTACCAGAATATAATTAAAATCACAAAAAACATAACCAATTTGATAATACTGCGGTTTTCATTCAGATAGAGTGTTACCAATATAAAAAGAGGAATATGGTAACAATATTTTATAATCTGTGACGAGCTGTCACTTTTTAATCTGTGGAGTTTTTAGCACAATACTTAAAATAAAAAAATAACCCGCTCAAGTTGATTTTTGCTTTAAGAGAACTCATTTGCGTAAATATTGTGCCTGTAACTCAAATTATCGGAATTAACATTGTTATAATAAACTAAATACATGACAATACATTATTTATACAATAACATACAATACTAGAGATGTCATTTATTGGTTTAAAAATCCATACAATTTTAGTTTAAAATTTTAGTGTGATTAGAAGCAGTAAATATGTTTTATAAATCTAATTGTACTATTGAAGAATAGTGAAATAACATTTTTTCACTAATAATTTTCACTGTAGTTGAAACTTGCAATATTTTAACAAGAAATGGGTCAAAACTGTAATGAATAGTGGGTTTAAAGTAGTAACAATTAAGGCCTAAAAATATATTTTAACCGATACTTTTATATTCAAAAGGTTCTTTTAATTTTTGTGACAGATATAAATCATCGATACTGTTTTAATAATTGTATTTTAGGCCTTTTGAAAATAATCTCTGTCTTAAAATGTCAGATTTAAATCCACAAAAGGATTTATAATAACCTTGATTCACTCCAAGTAACAACGCACTAAAATTACATTAAGCATTAAGACTAGTAAATACTATGTCCATTGTGTTATCGAAAAAATATTTTCAATTTAAGGCCAAAGGATTTCAAATACATCCTCCTTTTTGGGAAGTCGGTTTCACGATTTCATTTAAAAATTAGGCCTAAAGGTTCATATGAAATATTACTAGTAAGTTATCTAGGTTTTTATTTATATTTTTGTAAATAACGATATTTCATGTATTTCATGCAATGTGGTAGGTTTCAAGGTATGAAACTTTAGTAATTATAATTTCAAAAATTTCAATAGTTTTTTGTTTTTTTTAAGTTTCAAATATTTTTTTCCGATAATACAATGGTATTTGTAAACTGGAACATTACGGGTAAAGCACAACGTATCTATTGTAGGCACGATTCAAGGCTTTCACTGGTAATTAATAAGTTTCATAATTATGGCTTCCACCTCTATGAGCCAGATAAAAAAAAAATATTATGAGAAGCACTTGAATTTTCAGGAACATGAAAAAATCTCATCTATTAATTATCTGTACTACATTAAAAGTAAAATAGTGTTAGCTCATAGAGATGGTAAATTATTTTAATATAATCTACATAAAATTCACTGTCACTATGCACTTTAAAACATCACGTATTATATGATTTAAAAAAGAATAGGTCTGACTCTGCGCCATTTTGAAAAATTGTATGTTTTTTTCTAATGGTCGAATATCTTCGGATAAAAATATAAATTGTATTATTTTAATTATAATACAAATATTTGTATAATAATCGTATTCAATAATAGTGATCAATAAAATCCCTTTTTCGCTAAAATCGTTCGTTTTCTTGAAATGCAATTTGACACTAAAACTGGTCGTCAAATTTCGAATTTTCACTAATGTCGTTCGTTTTTACAATTTTTCACTAAAATGGAAGAGTCAATCCTATTCTTAAATATTTTACAATTAGTTACATAAGCATTACTAGACGAATAAATATTTATAAGCGTTAATTAAACGAAATAAACTTAAAACTACATGTGATTAACTTAATTACACTTTGGTAATAATAACCTATGATTTTAATTATAATAAAGTGAGATGCCTAAATTAATGTAAGCTAATAACATCGGAGCAATGGTTGAAAAAAAAAACTATTTTTTTATGAAAAAAAAAAATGGATGAAATCGAATTCAAATTTGGAACAATTTTTTTTATCTGCGAATAAAAATAGCGATTTCATTTTAAAAATAGGATCTATTGTTGTTTTTAAATACTCCGATGTTCTCGTATTTTAATCAGAGTTAATTGAAATTATAATAAAATGAAATATTTACAAAAAAGAATAAAGTAGCTGTAAAATTGGATTTTAAAACTAATTTTCATTTAATACAATTAAGTATCTTGGCGTTCCGATTTTGTACTTTTAATAAAAATGTTAATTTTTTCATTATGGAAACAGCTAAAGCGAATTTCGAATCTTATTGTATTAGTCAAGTACTTTTAGCCTCTATTTTTCTTTAGATATTTTTTTTTCTTTTAACTTGTCAAAATTTTTCACTTTATGTCAACTGAAATTTTAAAAAATATATATATTTTTACTAAGAATTTTTTAAGAACACTAAGTATTACGCAAAACGTTATAAAAAAATAATATTATTTTTTTTATATAAGAATCCGTTATTTATATTTTTTTTTTCATAATTTGTTATATTTTTCCTGACTAATAAAATAAGATCGTACAGCGGAATATTCTTAACACCGATACGCCTGTCTAAAAATAAATAATTTTAAGCTAGATCGTCTAGAATCGCACCAGAAGGTAGATGAATGGCGTAAGAAGTAGCGACGGTCGAAGAGAAAACGCGCTGCTCGGTAGATATACTGAAAACAAAAAAAAACTTAAAATACTGTGAAAAGTTATAAATAATTGTAGATTAGACGACAATATAAATTGATCTCTGTCCTGTACAATATTAAAAATTATGTAAGACGGAGTAAACCCTAAGTTTTTATTTTTTATTTTTTACATACTGTTTTCTTTGTTCTCACGAATTTATTAATTGTTATTATTATTATTTTTTTTAATTAATTTTTACTTGTTATTCAAAACTGTTTTCTAAATGTTTAAACAGATTGAATATTTTTTACAAATAATATACTTTTTTATTTGTCTTGTTCTGTCTTAAAGGATATAATTCTACTAGATAATATTTATAATTCAAAATAAAAAAGGTAAAATAAAATGTTGACAAACGATATTGAGTAAATAAAAAAAAAGTAAAAATCACATTTACCTGATGCAGGTCGGATGTACTCTGGTTGCGCTTCTAAAATAAAAATAAAAAATAAAATAACCAAAAAACAAAAATTGAAATCAAAACTTATAAGTGAAAAAATCTAAATAAGTTAATCAAAGTGTAAAAAAATGTTGATATAAAAATAAAAAAATAACTGGCCTAAGAAAAGCATTAATACAGAAACGAATTTTACAGATACAGGAACAAATGTAAAATAATCTTGAAGAAATTGAAGGGGGTTCTCAAACCAATTCCATCAATCTACATCGATAGGTATTAATAATAATAATAATAAATCGTTAATTTAGGTAAAAACAGCTTACACTAAATAAAATTGATAATATCTATACATGTATTCTTATAGCTAACAAATTTGAAAATTTCGTTAAAAATGATAAATTTTTCAATGCAAACGATACGTGTAGTGAAACCCGAACAGGAAATCCACTCATTATATAACGGTGAAAGACGTAAAAAGCACGTTTTAAATCCAAAAATTAAGTAGTAAATAAGTAAGCAGTGAAACCCGAACAGGAAATCCACTCATTATATTACGGTGAAAGACGTAAAAAAACACGTTTTAAATCCAAAAATTAAGTAGTAAGTAAGCAGAGAAACCCGAACAGGAAATCCACTCATTATGTTACGGTGAAAGACGTAAAAAAACACGTTTTAAATCCAAAAATTAAGTAGTAAGTAAGCAGAGAAACCCGAACAGGAAATCCACTCATTATATTACGGTAAAAAAAACCACGTTTTAAATCCGTCAAACTCACCGATATCAACAACAACGGGGCTGGAATGTTCGCTCCAGCTCTTGTCGTTCTGCACGCGCACGGCTAGCTCGTACTTGCCCGCGTCGACGTCGGCCTCGTCGAGCGAGTACGCGACGTTGTACTCGTGCTGCTTGGAGGGGGGGAGGGGGACTTGGATCGTTCGCCATTCTTCACCCTGGAAGTAAACAATTGCTTAGTTATGAAACATTTTACGGCCGTTTTCATTAATGTATCAAAGATTATGGATAGATTGTAATCCCAGATTAAATGACATTTGATTGTCAAAAGTCAATCAAAGTAGTAGATAGATAGATTTGGCTGACTCCAGTAAGCAAAACAAGGGATAGATAGAATATTGAAAACGGCCGTTAGAGTATAATACCGCTTCCATATTAGGTTTCCCTGTGTTGTGGAAGATAGGCTCCTTCTACAATAGTAATTAAAGCAAGAAAGATTTACAAATAACAAAGAGAAAGTAAATATAAAAACGGTAAAAAATATCTTAATGAAGATTAATGGCTTGTTTCCATTGGTCGATTGTGGTGCGGGCGATTTCTGTAACGTATGGGCCCGCATGCTATCGTACAGTCCGCGTGCAAGGAGCCATTTTCTCGAGTCATTGTATCGACCGAGTTATCGACCGACTAGTTTCATTGGTCGTTTTCACGCTAGCAAGCTATCCACCGACTTATGGACTGATGTAAATGCGCCCTGAACCTGATATTTTATTTCTATAGCAAAATCGCATAATTTTACGCAATAAATATCATATCTATGGAGAAACCGCAAACATATTATTTAAATAATAATACAAACGCTTAGACTTACGCCTAGTACAAATTTATACTATCCGTAAGTAAATCGACTAGTTTTATTTCTATAGAAACGGGGTATAAGTATAAAATGTAACATACCGAATTCATGCCTCTCAGCTGCAACTCAATGTTCTGCAGAGGCTGGTGCGAGTGGATGGTCCAGGAAACCCTCGGACCATCGTTGGTGACATCCTCCACCACTGGGCGTTGGACTAACTCGATGGATCTGTTGTGCTTGCCGAGGTTGTTTTCAGCCTGAAATAAACCATTTATTTACTTATTTAATCCTTTATTGTAAACCACTTACATACATATAGGAGCAGTAATTGTTAATACCATTGTTAATTAACGGCCGTTTTCAATATTCTATCTATCCCTTGTTTTTCTTATACGAATCTATCTATTTGCACTTACTTTGGTTTCAATATCCTAACGACGGATAAATTTGATGTGACTTTGGTCTATCTATTGTCATATAACGGCCGTTTTCATTATTCTATCTATCCCCTGTTTTGCTTTCAACGTCAGACAAATCTTTCTATTTGCACACTATGATTTCAAATCTAACGACGGATAAATTTGATATGACTTTTGTCTATCTATTGTCATGTAATTTGGCATAACAATCTATCCATAATCTTTGATACATTATTGAAAATGGCTGTTAGATGACCTGATCGGCGCTGTGGATACAACAGTCAATTGCGCCGGAGGGTCTGGGTTCGATCCACACGAGTATAACGATGCAAGATTTAAGATTGTAATTTTCTACTGTCTGAATAGTAATTTATCTATAGTATGTATTTACAAAAAAAAGAATGAGTATGTCTTTTAGTTATCTAGTTTCCATAGTACAAGCTTAGTTTGCTTAGTTAGGGACTAGATGGCGTTTTGTTAAGTGTCCAGGAATATTAATTTATTTATATTTATTTAATTGTTTCTGTTTGAAATATTAAAAAAAAGAATAGGGACCATGATTTGATTGATGATTGACTTGATTTTAGTATCAAATTGCAATTACAAGTGTTCCTTTGAAATCAAATTTCAATTATCTGAACGTTGAGGAAACTAAAATTAAAACATTGAATACTATGAAAACAGTAACTTAGAACAATGAAAATAAAATCTCAAAAACCATAAACAGAAATTTGACACATTTTGCAGGTATTAAACATTTTGTTTGATATTATTGACATAACAATCTAATAGTAATTGATTGATATCATTTTTAGTCTACAAAAAATATTTTACATTTAATAAATATATATTAAAATAATGTCACCTATTTACTGTAACCCACTTCTACAAATAAATATTATTTCATTTTTTCATAAAAAAAATGTAATGTAATAAGTTTGGGATTGTATTGTTTGAAACTCCTTTGTTAAATTCATCTTCATTGTCACCTCTTTTTTAACTGGCTACCTATTGGTGTACCTTGTTATTGGCATTTTTAATTGATATATATATAACAGTTACTGTATAATAAGCTGTAAGGTACCTTTTATAAATAAAATAAAAATAAATAAAAAACCAACTCACCTCACAAGTGAAAGTACCAAAGTCGAGATCAGAAGTGGGAACAACGGTCAGGTTGGAGTGCTGTCCATTGGTGCTGACGGTGTACTGGCTGGAGCTATCCTCGATCAGTCTGCCGTCCTTGTACCAGCGGATGTGAGACCTGGACAAGAGAAGAGACTTACACCCGTATTCTAAGAAGTTACCTTAATTTTACTTTCACTCAGGTTACGGTTATGACGTATGACAAATTTCAATGGAAAATTCATGATTGAAGTAACATAAAAATAGATCGAAGTAACGGATGGAGGTGTTAAATCTTCTTCTCTCAATTTGTCTTAATATGAGTGGACGTGAGTTAGTAGAGTTTTTTCCGACGCAGAATGTAAATTTTCGTCGACAGAGGTTGAGTGAAATCAAGTAATTCTGGAGATACGTTTTACAATACGGGTATTAAAGGTTTTTGCGAAAAGTTTATTATGTTCATGCGTAATTTTTTTATTTAAATGTTAGGGGTCGTCCATTAGTCACGTGATGTTTTTGGCTTATTTTTCCCCCTTGCCCCTTGGTGATATACGGTACTCATTTCCTACATCACGTGTATTTTTAGTACTTACAAAATTTTGTAACTATTTATAATATTCATAAAATACAGGTGTAGGTGAACTAAATAATAAATACACATGGTATATGTATTAATACACACATCCCCACTTTGTTATAGAATTTCACGTGGTCAATGGATGGTCCTTTATACACAAAAATTATAGTACACCCTATCTAATAGTAATTGACCCCCTCGAATGTTAATGATAAACTCAAAAGCGTTAGAAGTTCTAGCTTCGAATTTTGAGGGAAAATGAGAGAGCACAAAATGATACAGTATTACGTGCTATGAAATACATCGACTCTATAGGGTTTTCCTTTCTCTCAGACCCTATTCAAACGAAAGTATAAGCAATTTAAGTTAAAATCTTGACTTATATTAAAATAATATTAATTTGGTCTTAAGTAAACTTTGAGTTGAGTTCACATAATTGAGTTACTCACGCTGGCTCATCATGGATGGAACATTCGAGAACAGCTTCTACATTCAGATCGGAGTTGACCACTGTCCTATGTACGTGAACACGTGGTTTACCTGAAAAATATTTAATTTTAATTAAATTATTTGAATTTATATGATATTCGTTTGGCAATGCTCTCTTTATGTTAAAATAACTTTCCGCCCGCGGCTTCGCTCGCGTGGACCCGGTAATTATTCCAATTTTTCTCGCCGTAAAAACCATGCTTGAACTTCAACGAACATTTAAAAAAAAGAATTGTCCAAATTGGTCCAGTCGCTGTTGAGTTATGCGCTTACCAACACATTTTGCGATTCATTTTTATATATAAGATTTGCAATGTTTTATTTTATTATTTATTTTATTTATTAAACATTGCTTATTGTCTTATTTGTTAAACAATGTGATGAATGTACATCACCTTGTGCAATAAAACAGTTAGTTTAATAATATAAATATAACCTTCAATTAAACACAGGTGTACAAATTCAAAGAATGAAATTAAAAATTCAATTAAGTACATTTATGTCAATTAATATTAATTATATGGTCAGTAATTAACAATGATTATATTGAAATTTATCATAAAGATTATTTTATTTCGATTTTCAGATATCGAATAAAATGTAGAAGATATTAATTATACCACAGATTAGAGAATAAAAGGTAGATGGAGTGTTCCGAAGACTCGAGTGACGCTAACTACACGTACACGTGCATCTGTGTAAGTGAAATTTGAAAATTTTGAAGTCCTCGTGATGTGTTGTGTCAAACTAGATGAACATTGTTGTATTTGCTTTTCAAGTTTGTATTTGCTTTTCGGCGTCACTCGAATCTTTGGCACTCCATCGGCCTTTTATTCTCTAATCTGTGATACATTTATTAGAGTAGGTTTAAAAAATGATACTTACGCAAGACATCAACAGCCAATTCCGCCTGGTCATTACCAACAAAGTTGAAGACATAGCAGTAGTATTTGCCCGCGTTCTGACGTTTGACGTCCCTGATGAACACGCTGTTGGCGGTGAACTCGCCGTCCTTTTCTGTCAAACGGTGGTTCTGGAAGAGAGAAAGGGATGGATATAGTGCGTGAAAAATGACTAGATTGGTGACATCTATATTACTATTTATTTATTTATTTAAACTCTTTATTACACCATATATATATATACAAAAAAAAGAAAAACACAATAAACTTAAAATAACTTAAAACAAAAACAGTGTAAAAGGCGGCCTTATCACTAATCAGTGATTTCTGCCAGGCAACCACTGGGTAAAAGATAAATAAAGTATTGTTGTTTTGATTGGAGATTTTTTTTTGGTTTGTTTGGACGTGCAAAACTTAAGAACTACTGATCCGATTTGAAAAAGCTTTCAATTATATGATATTATATGTACTTATAGACAATAATACTGTCTATTTAATATAAGCTTCTGCCCGCGGCCTTGCTCGCGTCATTCAGAGTCTATAGATCAAAGATGTTCTATTATCTACCCTTTTACGAAATTTCATCCTAATCTGTTTAATACTTTCGGCGTGAAACACAAACATCCAATTATTATATGAGCAGGATTAAAGATAATAATAGCACATAGAATTTTACAATATAATGCCATATTTAACCGCAATCAGGTAGACAGTGATTAAGAGATTATCCATACTTTACTAGATTATCTCATGGTATGCGTGTACATACATACAAACATATTTGTTTACTCATATTGAGTGATATTGAAAATTAGATAAAGATTTATATAGCATATGATTTTTTAAAGTGAGCATTGAGGATCCTTAACTATGAGGAACATGAAAAAATTCTGAAAAGAGTCTCGAGGCCTATTTTGATATTAAAAACTGTATCATAAGTTTAATTAAGCCAGGAATCAAACTCGTGGATTTCAAAAAAATAAACACATTGAATTTTTTCACCAATCGATAGTGTTATTAATTAGAAAAACGTTCCAATAAAAAAAACCTTATTCTTAAAAACAACAATAAAAAAAAAGATCATATAATTTATATTTCATATTTGCTCATATAAAATGAAAGGCGTATTCAATATTCATAACATAAATCATCCAACCTACACACATATTATTAATTAATATAAACAGCAGTTTCTTATCGCTACAATACAATAACCCATTCATTGAATACATAAGAGTTAACTATTAATTTAGATATAATTGATTGCTATCTTAATAGTATTTAAATTTAATGAAACTAGTGACTCGCTGCGAGCTAGACCGCACGTTGAAATGGATACATAAGGACCTTTCATTTGATGCCAAAGTCGGGTATGTTTGAATTAAATTCACTTTACAAAGGTAGGGGGGAGACAACAGCTCTATCTTCGGAACCCTATTTCGCTCATTTCGAACAAGATTTTATTTTGTTTATGCTATATAGGCCAACAAAATTTTATCGTATTCGGTCAAACAAGGCTCTAGTTATCATCGGATTTAAATACAAACATTAATTGAATATTATAAATAAAAAAGTTACGTGACGATATAATATTATGTTTGTAAGTCCCTCACGCAGAAACTGCTTAACGAATTTGAACGAAATTTTGCAGTGAAAAAGTCATACCAAAAATATTTAAGTGACTTAAAACGAAAAATTCATCTAAAATAATCGACTATAATAATAAATGACTATTAATAAAAATACGTGTTTAAATTTATTTCACCGACCGTCGTACATTCCGTAGACAGGAATCGAAATAGCTAAATATGTTTGGTAGTAAAATGAGTATATATATGATTATGAGTATTTTATAGTACATCGTATTTCACGCAAGTCAAGTTCAAATTTAGTTCAATAGTGAATCTAGGAATAGTACATCCGCGTTGTCTTAGCGACACTGATAGACGTTGTATCGTCTAAAATTATCTATATTTTATGTCGAATTTAATAGAAATGTACTGTGATTCTATAAAATGTAATTATACTCTATAGTGCACTTGAAGACTATCTTTCTACAACCATCTTTGAATAATTTGTAAACATCATTACGATATTGCCCTTGAAAAAAATGAAATCTCGTAAATGCGCCCTCTTAAAAGCAAAAAGTATTTTTAAAAGCTTAGCAAAGAGTAACCGAATAAATCTCATAAACGAACCTCATTTGAAATAATACATTAATAAATTTGTTATTACTATGATTTGCGCAAGTCAAGTTCAAATTTAGTTCAATAGCGGACCTAGAAATAGTGCTTCCGCGTTGAGATTCTGACATATCTCGAGATGTCAATGACTGTCTGTTTGCGGACATTCCGACAGATAAACATACACTATTGTTTGAATGAATGGAATTTTGTGTTTTGCTTCATATTCAAGACTATTGGTTAAATATTTTGAGTGAAATTCTACATTGATGTTATATTTTTTCTTTGGTGAAGTTTTTAAAGTATCATCCTGTGATATATTATTAATGTTTTCTGTCATTTCATAAACAATCACGCAAGTTTTGTTATGTGTTTGTTGTCATTCGTTTGTAAACTCTTTACGTTTGCTATTACGATGATATATCACACAAACTTAGTTTTATTAATAAAGGCAGGAAACGCCCATATACCTTTCATAATATAAAAAGCATTAACTATATCAAAAAGCAAAAATAAACTCGGTACTAAATAAATTGTAAATGTTGTTCTAGGCATTGTCTAGTGCAAGCCCTATGACTATGTAATCTTCGAAAAATAATCTTCTGTTTAAATTTTTTGTATGTTTGTATTTTATGAAAAAAAAAAAATTCCCTTTTTGTATAAAAAAAAATACGTAGCTTTTCCTTTACTAACATCCTATCCTTCTTCAAGTCTAATATAACAATGTTTAAAATCAACTTACGCCATTGTCGCTATCCCAGGACCAAAGGATTTGCGGGGGAGGGGAGCCGGACGCCTCGCAGGTGAGAAGCAGGTCGTTCCCTTCAGCTACCCTGCCGTTGTCTGATGCGTAGAACCCTGAAATTTAAAATTAATATGTCTAAGTATTTTATTTTTATAAATTAGTTACTTGGCACAATTGCTCGGCAGTCACCAGCACATTTAAAAACCTTTTTGAGTATTCATTTTTATGTGTTAAATTACAATTTTATGTATTTAATACTCAAAAACATTTGTAAATAGGTGGTAAATTCAGTTGACTCAGTCACCCGTGACCATGCTCGCTATAAACTGTCCGAAACACCGCGTTTAAAATCTTTTAAAAAGTATTATATTTTTACTGGAAAGTACTCGCGTTCAATCAAACACAAAAAATACAATCTTTTGAAGTTATAATATATGTAGTTCGATAGTATCTGGATTTCAAACATGTTTTTGGTAACAATAATGCGCATTTTAACACATTCGACAACGAGGAATTTCAAAAAACATTACCCTCTCTGTTCAGTGCACCACCAATATCCAGGCTTTTTTGTTACAAAAATCTCAATAACATTTTTTAACTTTACAAGGTAATCGAATCCAGGATCCAGTCAAAGGTGTAAGGTAGTATAATAAACACCCATACTAACAGACATGTACATAATTTAATATTTCAATAATACTTACGGATAACCCTTGGACTCTCAGTGATCACGATGTTATGTTCAACAGACGGTGGGTTCATCTGCAGGATTTCACACTTGTAGGTTCCACTGTCACTGGGCTGGACGTCCTTGATGAGGAGATCGGTGGAGTTGGCAGCACTGGAAAAGATTAAAAATAAGCATCATTTATCATGATCATCATCAATATTGAAAACGTTAATGAAGTCGATTCTGGACCGGATAGTAACTCTATCGGATCCAGAATACGTTGAAAAATATCGAATGTTAAGCATGATTTTTTTTATGAAACAGCAGGCGGTCCACCTGATGTTCAATGACTGACCGCAGCCCATGAACATCTACGAGGAAGTGTCGCAGATGCCGCGCCGGCCTGAAGGAAGGCGAGGATTGCAATTGAAATTGCTTGCTTGGAAAGCTGGTAAAAACCGTAACCTAACCGATCGCCACAAGGGTTAAAATTATCATTTTATCTGACCTGGTATATTTTAAATTTTTTATATGTTTGAAACATTTACAAAAAGTGTTTAAGTATGTCTATCAGTCATCTAGTTTCCATAGTACAAGCTTAAAAAATTATTACTTTTTATCCTGTTTGTAAATAAGGTGTAATCTTTTCTCTTAAATAATGATACAAGGAACAATAATTTATAAAATACTATATGTTAAGTATCTATCTCGGCAAACATTGCTTAGAATTTCACAATGAATGACCAGAAAATATATAGAGTGAAGAGTCCATAAGTCATTAGAGATTTATAATGTGTATCCGAAGTCTTATGTCAATATAACAGTTGTCAAATTATTGTATTAAGGGTAGCGATTAGGTTTCAAGTATAATGTAGACCTCATGTACAAGTATTAATAAATGTCATTGAATAGTGTTTCCATTATTAAGTTTAAACAAGAGAGATATAAAATATTACAATTGGTACATTCTATTGTCCACTTACATAAAGAATCGGTCCTGTCCAGTATAAGTCTTCAAATCCTGTTCAGTCCTCTTCAAAGTCCCAATGAAATACTTCGTGTTACTCCTTGTCCATTGAACGACAACCCCATCTAGAAACAAACAAATAATTATTAATTTAACACAACGCCATCCAGTTCAAAGTCAAAGTCAAAGTTTTTGTTTTCTTATCAATGATTACATAAGAACATATTTTCCAGTAGTTAAAATTTAGTTTGCACCTTTTTCAGGTATGACAAATTTATATGAAATTTATAATTTTAATATCATCAAAAGAATCAGTTTACATGTTTGGTTTAATACAATATTAATTATACATAAAAAGAAAATAACTCAATGATGACCAATCTCAGCAAAGATTAGCCAAGTGCGCAGGAGATATTACTGCTCTAGTATTATTTATACCGTCCAGTAAATGAACCCGTAACCCTTCGATTTGTAGCCAAATATACAATCAGTAGACAAATTACTAGACAGTAGCTAACATTATTTTCATATAATTTTCTACCCACGAGGATTGAACCTATACCCTATCTAGACCCACGCCACCAATGGAGTCATCAAAAAAAGGATGACATATAATTTAAATTTCAAATTTCGAACGCTAATGTATTCGAAACACAAACCGGAATCGTTCCATTTTGGCGCCACAGGAAACATCTATGTTATAGTTTATTACGCAATAGATTGTGGTCATGATTGCTACCTTTAAAGTTAATAGCCACTACAGGTATAAAATTTGAGTTGGGAAGCATTATAGTTTATCCGGAACTAAATCAAAATAAAAGGTCTTATCCATAATGAAGATTTAAAGAGTAGTTCTGATACGGTGAGAGACTTTGGTCTTACCAGATTTTGGAACGTCGATTATTCTCTTACGTGCCAGGAAGAATACTAATCTCCAACATCCTGACTACTATTAAGATAGAAATCGAACTAAAATGTCCAGAGAGACTTGTGACTTACACTCATTTTTGAGATCACACACGAGATCTTTCTTTATTTATACTATTTGATAGAAGATCAGAATAAACAATACATCAGATATCCTCGGAAAAACATTTACCTATTCGACCCCCCCTATCTTCGAAACCCCCCAACCGATGTCGCTCATCTTCGAACTCGACGTTTTCTTTTGTTTAAACTATCCGCCTACAAAATTAATCAAGTTCAGATAAACAACGCTCAAGTTATGGTCGGACAAAGTTTGATACATACAAACAATCGCCAGGCCATCTCGACTCTGAGGCCTAACTTCGCAATTAAAGAAAGAGAACATATTACACAAGAAAAAGAGCATTTATTAAGAACTTACCAGCAGGAGACACTTTGCACTCCAATCGTACAGTTCTCCCAATCGCCACGCTGTAATTGGTCGGCTGTGTGATCATAACCGCATCATCCACTGAGTCTTCGTCAGCATCGTTACCTGAAATATTGCTTGAAGTTAGTATTTCTTTGATATTAACTATTTCAGTTTCATTTGCATGAATATTTTCCTGCAAATAGCAATCTACACTAATATTATAAAGAGGAAAGATTTTGTGTTTGTTTGTTTTGATTAGGCTCCGAAACTACTAGATATGAATAACATCTTCGACCGCACTACCGTCTTACGTCTACCTATTCTACTTAAAAAAAAGCCATATCTTTTTTTGTCAAATTATAGTAATTTATCGAGATAGACTATCTCTGGTCTCTCTTTTAAATTTAAAATTAATATTCTCTAGTCAGTAGCGAAATAGAGCATCGCTTGTCTGAACTAATTGGGGGACATAGGTGTTTGGATAAGCGATTTTTTCGGATGATCAAATTTTATTAATATAACCATGTACACACGTGAATATGAAAACCATATTAACATATTAATATTTTAAATAACAAATACAAAAAAGCAGCCTTCGCACCAAAATGTATTCAAGACTTTTAAGCGTTATTTACAAACACGTTACAGGAGTAGATAGGTACGCGGTGGGGGAGTTCGGATAGGCGGTGGTTCAGTTGATCGACAAGCTCGCACCGGTGTAAGTACCGACCCCCCAGCAGTATATCAGCGTGAAGCAGTATTGCACTGTGCTTCCTACGATGAGCAGGAGCCCGGTGGCCTGTATTCCCATCCCATTCCTCTCCCGTCCTGTTAATTTCCTCCAACTTCGTATTGTTATTCGTCTCCTCCTCATCTCCCCTTCCTTCAAGCCGGCAAGGAATCTGCGACACTTTGGGGTTGTAGATGTTCATCGGCTGCAGTTAGTCACTTAACATCAGGTGAACCGTATGCCCCGTTTGCCTGCTATAACATAAATTCATGCGTCATTCGCAAGAAAACATCGTCACTGTTGAGGCGAGTGCGGAGCAGTTGCAACAGTATTTTGAAGGTGATAGCCGAAGATGTTGGGGCGCCCATCATGGTGCACCTTGTGCGTACACTTGTCGCATCAAAGCGTCTTGTGTACGTCTTGTTTTGTTTTATTTATTTATTTTTTTTTGTTTTTAATTCCGTTTTTTCATTCTCCACTAACATTAGCAGATAAGACTTTTTTACTAACAAATGGATCTACGTTATCCGACCTTATAATGAAAATAAATTAAAAAAAAAACAATCGACGTCCGGGTAATCTCCATTTTTTTATTAAAAGTATGTCCTACCTCCATCAGCATCGTTCTGCGCCTCGTCATCACTGGCTTCATCAGCGAGCACATCATCGTAGTTCACGTCTTCTACTTCACCACTGTATTTGGTGTTTCGCGCTTCTGTAACAAAGAAAAGATTACGTTAAATTTTTGAGTTGAGTTGAGTTGAGTTGAGTTGAGTTGAGTTGAGTTGAGTTGAATTGAGTTGAGTTGAGTTGAGTAGAGTTGGGTTGAGTAGAGTTGGGTTGAGTTGTAAAGTTAAAGTATAGTTCATGACCCTTTGTGTATGTTGGACCATTTTTAAAGTTATAGATAATTTCAGATCATTATTTGAAAAACACGTAAATAGTTTTGCTTTTCGATATAATAAAAATAATAATAATATAATTCGATATAAATAATTTCGCATGTTGTTGAATATTTTTTTTAGAATTAAAAATTTACTATCATGGGAATCAAATTTACGAACTAAAAAGTATAAAATACCATTCGAAGTATACCAAAACATAAAAATGTTTAGGACGCCTGCAGTAGCTTAAAAGTACAAGCTTACGGGCACAAATACAAGCGGTCACTTGATTAAAGCGATAACATTTCAATTGAATGCGGAAACGTGCATTCCCGCATGCCAGGTGTTTCCAACCTTTTTGAGATAATTATTTAAATGTATTTTTATGAGATAGGAATGTAAACGAGCTAAGCCACATATGTCACGTTTTTGGGATATATGGTATAGGTAAATTAATATACTTAATTAAGATAAATGTATTGCAGAAAATATTTACACCCAATCTTCCATTTAAATAAAAAAAGAGTTTTCAAACTATCTGAAATATTGTTTTTATTCATATATACATGTTATATACGCATTTATAAAAAAACGATTCTTTAGAAACTAATATATTGACAATTTATAAAACTAAAAACACTCATATCATTAAAAAAAATTTAAGTATATTTTGAGATTTTCCCACATTTATTAAAGTTAAAATTGAAACATTATATATTGATTAACGAGCTTAGCTTGTATAAACATATTTATATTTACCATGTTCTTATACGGTTAACTAATGGACGGGGTATGTTAAGTTAATAGGCCTGTGGTTCAAGTATTAAGTTTAAGCAAGTAATTTTACAACTTTAAAATAAAGACTACTATACAAATTTTGTATGAACGTGGTAATCCTGGGAATTACTAGTCCAATTTGATAAAAATATATTGTGTTAGATAGGCCATTGATTGAGAAAGAGTATAGGCTATATGCTAAACTGTTTAAGTATTTAACTTAACCAAAGAAACTACTGTTAAGGTATTTTCACGTATTAAATAAGAATGTATATGGAAAATATAGTGATAATATCGTAATTTAATTTTTATTTAGAGGATATTATTAAATTTAATAAACTTGAATATGAACATTAAACTTAGTCAATTAAATGAATTTTATAAAAAAAATGTTTTGAATGATATATATTGAAAAAATAATTAAATTACACTTAATTTTTTTGATATATAATTTGATATTTGTTTTATTGCCTTCCCATAAAAAGGTTGTCAACCCATGTCTTTTTATATCAAAAATGTCGTCTACAAAAATATATAAAAGACAGTTTAAAGATTGTTATTTTATCGACATAAAAAATAGTAGTACACATTATCTTCTATTTTGTACCACACAGTATCAATATATTAGAATTAAATACTAACCTATTCAATGCCTAGATTTCCTTTCTAGGAATAGACAATGTGACATGTCTCATAGAACATTATTCTACGTGTAGTACTATTTTGATAAATGAATTTAGCATAGTTACCAACGGTTGCCATAGTAACGGATTAGAGAATAAAATTATAGAGAGAAACAAATACAAAATTCAAAAGAAATTAATTGTCTAGTTCAAATATCTTGAGTGAGAAAACTTAGTTAAATGCAAACCACCTGAGAGAGAAGGAGACAGGGAATTATTTACTTTCATATATAGTACTGATACAATTCGTTTTGTAGTACATCGTATAATTTACATGTTTCTACATTAATTACATTTATCACAATATTCAATAACAATATTTATTACGCTCTCACAATAATTGTATCTTCCGTTTACCACGTCGAAAAAAAACAAGAGAGAGTCCCAAAAAGCGCGGCAATCCGCATTGGCCAATCACAATGCGGGATTGCCTTTTAATCGTCGAACTTGCAATAGCTGGCCAGTTATTTAAAACGGTTTCTGAAAATAAGGTCTTAATGTATATTTCAGAAAACAAATTAATAATTAAAGCGAAATAGCTATCACATATTATCACTATGTTTTTCGAGAGAACCCATAGCAACCCGGCCTGTTTTGTGTGGTGCTTATTTTGTGCATTTTTTGTAGTATACCGTAGATTTAAATGTATAAAATAATTAAAGTAGATTATGGCGTCATTTTCTATGCCCAAATGTTACGTTACAAGAAGAAACAAACAGATTTAATGCACTTTTAAAAGTTTAATAAGATATTGACGTAAGATTGTTTTGTGCCTTATTTATTTCTTCGCGTCTTTAATTTGCTTTGACATTCAAGAACTTTGGTCTATTTTGACGTAACATTATTATATCTTTTATTCTATAATCTATGATATAAACTACCTATCTAATTTTACTAATACTTTTTGGAATTTGGGCTCATTCACATCACAATTTCACATCGTGGTAGGTGAAACCTCTAAAAGAGTTCTAACAGGCTCTAATGTATTCTATTGTTGTTTGTTTGTCCGTTTGTACCGCCGAAAGTGTTAACACGTAAATTCATAGATCTTTAATATTTGACACGGTAAACAGTTGTAAAATTCTCGTGCTCTCATAAATTATGTATGGGTTTAATTGTTCTTTTTCTGAAATATAAAAAAGAGACGTTTTTATTTGTATGTTTGGTTATGTTATCCTTTGAGATAGCTGGGTTCTAATTCACAAATCCAATTCGGGTGGTACTAAAAGATTGTATGTGCCTATATTTTATTAATTACTTATCTCGTATTAATAAAGTCGTATTATGCCTATCCTTATTCACAATTATTATTGTTTCTCAAATATACATTTTATGAGACATTTACCCACTTATTATTTATTATTTGTGTTTAGGTCTATTAAAATTCGATAAAATGTAATTGTTAACTTATAAGGAAAGTCCAAAATTGTATTTAATTATAATATTATGTCATTATTCTATAAATTAATTGGGTTATCTTTTGATAGCATTGATCTAATTACCTTAATTTTGCTAAAACGCAGTGTCTTTATTATCTATGTGATATGAACCAATATGAACGATAAAAATCTGACGGTATAATAAAAAGAATTGGAATTATCAGTATACTAGTTTCTGCCTGCGACTTGGCTCACACTTTACTAGTGTAATATTTTCTTGTGTTTGTTTTAACGCGAGTACTTTCCATATTTAATAAATTTAAAATTACATAAAAAAACTAAGATTTATTGCAGCATAAATTTTTAAAAACTTAGTGTTCTATTCCCTACATTTATCTATATTATATCTATCTACCAATATATATATATATATATATATATATATAGGTAATCAATTTCTGTTCGTTAGTCTCGCTATAACTCGAGAACGGCTGAACCGATGTAGCTGAAATTTGCTGTAGTAGATTAAGACCAGGAGATGATGATTTTAATTCCGGTAATCCCACGGGAATAGGAAATATACATAGATGAAACCGCGGAGCACAACTAGTTATAATATATTTACTTCAGTCGGTATCAATTAGAAGTGTTTAAACTTTGTCATTCAGTCTGTATGTTTATTTATGAGTGAATGTACATCAACGGTGCATACAAATAAGTTGATATTATGGGCAACGAGGAAAGACTGCGTGTCGGTCTGTATACCACACTTTGAATACTTATCGAAACGGCTGAGCTGTATTTGATGCGAAGCTATATGTGTGAGATATTTTGTTACTCTAATTCATATAACAAAAATTGCGTCGGCATCAATAATTATTTAATTTTTGGTAAATAGTTTAAAAATTATTATTACAAATTGTAAAAATTTAACAAATGGGTATTAAATACTTTTTAAAGAATTTTAAACGCAGTTTATTATACATTATTTTACATTATTATTTAAGCCGACGTTTCGAGCACTTTACAGCGAGCGTGGTCACGGGAGACTGAGATGACAGTTGTCTTCATGAGTATTTCAAAAATTGTGTGTTTCACTTATTATTGCGAAGATGGTATTTGGAAAATTGGCTCGGATTCTTACAATATTGGCTTACAGTGTCAAATGTGGGTTGTAAAATCATTAGAAAGGATTCACAACTTTATAGTTTAGTAGGCAGGGATTATAAACGCCTACATCTTACCTTCAAATTGAGTTATCTAGTCATCTTCAATTAAATTTAATACTATAAAATATTGGAAGGCCTACTTAAAGAAATTCTTCATTTATTTTTTGCTAGTTTTCTATCCCTGTTTATCTCATAGGGTTAGATAAGGATAGCTTTTGAATTGCGAGAATTTCTAAGGAAGAAATTTCTCGTGTAATCTTTATCAAATACAACCTTTGGCCGATGGTTTCGCATCTAATTTCTTTACACCTATTTGTTATTAATTAATAAGCTAATTTTTGTGTGAAACAGTAAAAATAATACATACATTTTTACTAACTGTCTAATTATAAATATTAGTAAGATAAGTTTCAAGACTCTTTTTTAATAAATAATTTATTTTATTGGAAATATAGTCATTTTGTATCATGATAATTTAAATTTGTTATTTAGACGCAGGAAGGAAGAAAAAGATGCCTTTTCCTCGAATTGGGAGATGCTCGCCAAGAAGAGATACGAATGGAGGAGAAAAAGAGAGGCCTTTCCCCAGCAGTGGGTGACAAATGGCTTAAATAAAAAAAAAATAATAAATAAATATTTAGTATAATCTTGTGTTTTTTTTTAACGCGAGTACTTTCCATTTTAAATAAAACTTTTTAAAGTCTCCCGTGACCACGCTCGCTGTAAAGTGCTCCGCGTTTATATATTAAAATATATTTCTTTTAAGAAACAGGGATATACGTATAGTTATTTCGTGACAATGACTCATTATAAAAATCTTTATACTCAGGACAATTTGTACGCAGTATGTACGCATCATAAAATGTTTATATCATACATGAATCATGATTACGCAACGGATCATCATGGATCGCTCATAAAATGCTAATTTTGATGTAAATAATTACTTTATATGATTCATTACTTAGAGCAATAAATAAAGATGAGAAAGTGCAGATTGAAACAACATAAATAATATACACTAATATTATAAAGAGGAAAACTTTGTTTGTTTGTAATGAATAGGCTCAAAAACTGCTGAACCGATTTAAAAAATTCTTTCACTATTCGAAAGCAACATCATCCACGAGTAACATAGGCTATATTTTATAACATTATACTACGGGAGCGAAGCCGCGCGGGTCAGCTAGTACTTAATTAAAATACTTTTTAAATGCGTTTAAACGTTTAATCCTTTAAAAAGCATTTTATTAACATGAAAAGTACATTAAAACAAACAAGAAACAAGAACTATATTACTTACTTTTAATAATATGTACGACCATTTTTAATAATGTATCAAAGATTATGGAGAGATTGTAAGATTAAATGACATTTGATTGTCAAAAGTCATAGCAAAGGCTATCCGTCGACAGCATATTGAAATCAAAGTAAGTGCAAATAGATAGATTTGCCATACTTTACGGCCATTTTCAATATTCTATCTATCCCTTGTTTTGCTTACTAAAGTCAGACAAATCTATCTATTTGCACTTACTTTTATTTCAATATCCTAACGACGGATACGTCATTTGCTATGACTTTTGTCTATCTATTGTCATACAATCTATCTATAATCATTGATACATTATTGAAAATGGCCGTTAGTAAGCAAAACAAGGGATAGATAGAATATTGAAAACGGCCGTTAATAGCTCCTTATATCTTAGCTTACCCCTGCGCACATACCCTATCGTCAAATGTTTTCGGTGTCGGTGCTCTAACAGTGTTTATTAATAAGGTGTACATTCCTATCAGACATCAGGGATACTTGGATTATATGTTGAATGTATAAATAAGAAGAATCTAGATTAATACGAGCTAATGTAATTGTACATTTGTTAAGTTTTTATAAAACTAATGGTTTTCTTGCATTACAATGCTGAATATAAATTAATATATATAAACCAATTTCAAAAAAATATATTGCAGTTCTGTATCAAATGAATGAGGGGAACAATATTTTAAAAGAAATTAACTACTAAATTCATAAAACTCTACTTTCATTCTATAAGTTACTATCATAATTTGTCCAAAATCATTTATTTTTATAACTCAATATTTTTTAAATTTTTACAAGTTAGATGTCAATTGAGTCATATAATAGTATCATAGGAAGTGGCGTAGACAGGTCATTTCACTTAGTGATGGTTAAAAATAATTTTAAGTAAACCAAAAAAATAACATCTAATTAAACATCATCTAAAATAACTTAGAAGATTTCAGAACTCGTTATAGATTATTTTTTCGTGACTCAATATCAAACTTTGAGTAAAATATTACTTAGTGCATAAAATATATAAATTTTAATAACCGACTTCTTTCTGAACTATTTTTTACATTTTTTTTTTACTTCGTGGAAAAACTGTGTATTTAAAACCTTTTATAAGTCTTAGTTTTCCAAATATTTCATTTCTATCTAAGTAAAAGTAAATTTTCGTGTATTTTTTTATCACTTGTTAAAAGTTTTACGAGCTAGACGTCAATTGAGTCATTTATTAGTATCGTAGGAAGCGTATACAGGCCATTTCAATTAGAACAATTAAACGACACCGCTATTCCATTGTATATGTCTACTGGGTCACATTGGATTAACCTTCTCTAGCTTTAGATATTTAAAAATAAGTTAGATTTTTAAGTGAGTTAGAAATATTGTTCAAGGTATAATATAAGGAAATATTGTTATAGACTCCCCGATACTTCTTTCCAAAATTCATATAAAATGTACCTAGTCGCCTATCCAGATATCACTCAAATATACCCTCTAATACATCTCTACTTACATATTCGGAAGTTTGTCTGTTTGTCTCTTCGTAATGCCTAAATCAATGAACCAATTTGGATGAGTGATTTACAAAAGTGGTTTGAGAGCCGAAAAAGAACATAGGATAGCTTTCATCCCCGAAATACGACGTGCACGAAAATATTCAATCTATACTAATATTATAAAGAGAAAAGATTTGTGTGTTTATTTGTATTGAATAGGCTTCAAAATAATATAAACAATTTGAATGCAATTTGGTACAGAGATTCTTTAAACCCCAGGATAACATAGGATAGTTTTTATCCCGAAAATCCTTCAGGAACGGGATAAAAACTATCCTATGTTATATATACACGCGGGTGAAACCGCAGAGCTCAGCTTTTTTAATTTTTACGATATTACCTAGAAACTAGATTACTATAAAACTAATTAAAATAGACCAACATTTATAGTTTTGACCCGGTCACGTCCAGACCCAAGTTAATGAGGTCACAGGCACTAAATGGTCAATTAGTTTTGCATAAACCATTATGTAAATGTGGTGTCTTTTCACGGAAACCATAGATTATGGTATCTAATATTACAAAGAGGAAAACTTTGTTTGTAATGAACAGGCTCAAAAACTACTGATTTTAAAAACTCTTTCACCATTCGAAAGGAATTATCCACGAGTAACATAAGCTATATTTTATAGGCTATGTTAATAACATTGTGCTTATTTATAAGTTTGTTTAAATTACCATGTATTCGGTAACAATTGACTAATCAAGACTTTTTATATATGGTTAAACAAATTAAAAATAACGAAATCCTACTAAAATTTTAAATGCGCAAGATTGTAAGGTATATGTATGTTTGTTACTGTTTTACACAAAACTACTGGACGGGTTGAAATGAAATTTTACAGTAACGTAGCTTATACATTAGACTAACACATAAGCAACAATTTTTAAAATACAATATTAAGAAAAAACAAAAGAAACAACAAGCCTTTTGCTATTTACAACTGAAGAAATTGTATCGAATCAAATTCTGAAAAGTGTTGTTTTTTTATAACTTCGATTTCTGTTACCTATAATTTTCTACATAAACAACTAAACCTACATACGTGTACTTACATAGTTTTTACCCCAACTGAACTTTCGAGTTAAAATCGATGATATAATTCCAGCTTAAATTATAAGATGAATAGGGTTTAAAGGTTAACTATCCAACGCATAGTTAAAACAATCATCACCCAGTTAACCTTAGTTAATAGAAAAATCTCACGTCGAGTTATAAATTCAATGTCTAAGGGTCAAACAGACCCAGCGTGAAGGAATGCAGGGTTGTTTTTATGTTTGGTTAACAAACTTAAAAACTTTGCTTTGTGGTTTGTAAAAATAGTAGCTTCCAATCGCAGCGTGTTTTAGATCGGGATTAAAAGTATGCTGTTTTGATCTTAGTTGTAAACTATTTTTATGCGAAGTTTCATCAAAACTCGTTTAGGAGTCTGAAAGATATTTGAAAATTCGAAAGATATTTTAAAAGAGATAAGATCTTTATAAAATTACTAGTTTTGTCCCCGGCTGCGCTCGCGTGGTATCCTAAAACATAGCATTTTCATTTTCTGGTGTATCCTACCAATATAATAAATGAGAAAGTTTGTGAGGTATGTATGTTTGTAACTCTTACCCGCAAAAACTACTGAACCTATTATAATGAAAATTAGGTAAGGGTTAATCGCTATCAGAGGTTTTGGGAGCTTAAAATGTCGGGACCTGGCTCTTACTCTCACTTATATACTTTCTCACTTATTCAGGTTTGACTGTAGAGAGATTTTAAACTGTAAAAATAACATTTCGTATTAGAAAAATGTAAAATAATCTATATTACATAAGAGCACGTGGTCTCTCCAATTGTGTGATTCATCGCAACAGCTGCACAAATACGTAAATAAAACTAATACTTTCTGGTATTATAGGAAATGGTCGTTGAATAATTTTGTAGTTTAGTTTAGTTTAGTTCTAAATAAATTAATATCTATATATATAAAAATGAATTGCTGTTCGTTAGTCTCGCTAAAACTCGAGAACGGCTGAACGGATTTATCTTATCTTGGTCTTGAATTATTCGTGGAGGTCTAGGGAAGGTTCAAAAGTGGAGAAAAATTCGAATAATTGCCGGGAATTGCCGGCAATTATTCGAATCGCAAGCGAAGCCGCGGGCGGAAAGCTAGTTCGTGAATATTTCTCTCGATACATCTAAGTAGTAAGCTAAGCTAGGCGTAAACGCAACGTTTTCTTTATTTTTATTCTTTATTATTATTTTTTATCTTTATTTTTGACGACCCCATTAGCGCAGTGGATGTGGCAATGGTCTATTGCGCCGGAGGGTGTGGGTTCGATCCACACGAGTAGAAAATATAATTTTCTACTGGGTGTTAATTTATCTATAGCACGTATGTATTTACAAAAAATATGTTTTGGTATCTCTATCAGTCATCTAGTTTCCAAAGTACAAGCTTTGCTTAGTTTGGAACTAGATGGCGTTGTGTTAAATCTCCAGGAATATTTTTTTATTTATTTGTATAGATTGCGTTCCGTATTTATCGTTATAAGTAAAAATACTTAGTATTTTAATGTCACAACATGTTAATGTATTTATATTTGTAAGTATATAATTGTATTGTGCTATTAAGAACTAACCTTGGTTTCAACTTGCCTCCTTCGCTAAAGCACTAATTGCTATCATGTCTAATTCCATTAAAATTATACGGTTTTGCTTTACAAGAAACTATAATAATAGCTGACATATAATAATTTAAATTTATTAAACTAACTGTGTATGGAGTAATAATCATTATTAAAAGAGGTATAATTACTTCTAACCTGCTTATATTAAAAACGGGAATGTTTGTAAGGATGTCTGTTTTACCTTTCATGCAAAAAAGTAAATTTTAGTTATATAGGTTACTAGCCGCGCCCCGCAGTTTCACCCGTGTAACTTCTAATAACGTGGCAACTCGGGGATTAAATATATCCTATATCCTTTCTCCGACTTTAAACAATCTCTCTACACAATTTAATCAGTTTACGGCAAATAGATAGATTTGCCTGACTTTAGTAAGCAAAACAAGGGATAGATAGAATATTAAAACGGCCGTTAGTCATGAAGAGATAGATAAACAGAAAGCGTTACTTTCGCATTTATAATATAAGTAAGAAAGAAAGAAAGAAAAGTTTATTTATGATAAGGATTTAAAAACCACGAGTAAAGCCGGATACACTATCTTAAAGCCACATCTGTCCTATTTAACCAAAATCATTACATAAAACATTGTATGCGAAATAAAAAGATCGTTAACCGAATATAAGGAAACGACACGGCTTTACGTGGAACTAATTTGGGGCAGTTACTTTTAGAATAATTACACTATAATTTTGTTATGCTACCTTACTTACCTACATTCTACATTAAATGAATGGTTTATTTTGCACCAAATTTTAAAGCTAACAGGATAAAGATACAGTACAAAATAGGCAGCCTTATAACTAAAGAGCGATTTCTTCCAGGCAACTTGTGGTTAAGGAAAGAGATACAAAAGATAATGTGGTAGATGGGCAACACTCATATAACAAATACGGAAATATAATGGACAGCAAAATTTATTTTCTTATTATTATAGGAAAAAATCGTTTAGAAGCATAAAAAGTCCTTCGTTATCCTTCCCTTATCCTTACTTTGATAAAAAACGTAAAAGTAACTCTTGTCTGTTTATGTGTCAGTCTCTTCTTTCCGCCTAAGCCATTAAACCGATTTGGATGATATTTTGTACAGAGATTGTTTGAATCCCGAGAAAGGATATAAGATAGCTTTTATCCACAGGAACGGATGCGGGTTAAACCGCGGTGCACAGCTACTATCACATAAATAGGCAAAAGCAAAAAAATAAATTGTAATATTTCATACATATTAAAATAGAAGTCTCAATGACGACTAAACATGAACAAAAACAAAAAAAAACTAATTAATAGTAATTATGCACACATAAATTAATTAAAAATATTCCAATGACAGATTATAAAACCATAAACACCGCCATAGTGTTTTATAGTCTATGCTCTTGTCGAAATTACGCGCGAAACACAGCGATGCCATAAATTGTCTTTCCCATAAACGCTCATAAATATAACGAATAGCGTAATTTAATTCACGCCCTATCTTGACCTAGATTCTAGAATAAATTTCTTATTTAGGTCGTAAACTGGTTAGGCTAGAACTTCTATTTAGGTTTATTTTCTTGGAAATATAAATGTGTCATGAAATATTTCATTACAGAACTATAAAAGCATGATATTATAAAACTAACACTTTTAGCACTTTGTGAGAATAAAAATGAAAAACTTTAAATAACCTGCTCATCAACTTAAGATTCATCAACTAATACGAAAATATTATCCTTAAGAGGTTTTCAAGATCGTTCTGACTGCTTTTGAAAAATAAACCTTTGTGCTATAGATTTAGAATTTATTTTTGGTTTTATCCTTTAGACATGAAAAGTGCACATAGAATAGACGATTCATGTAAATGCATTCTTTATTCCTTTCATCCAAGGTCGAATTTCGATTCACCCCTACAGTTTTAAGGATGCTGCGTGCAATCAATTAAAAATGCACCATAACTCTATGGACATACGGTTCAAATTCGCTGAGTTCCAGTTTATGAACCCGATCTCCACTCCTGCTGACGTCTGCTATCCTGGTACATTTTGCCCTTTACACGTGACGTCACGGCGATTAAATAGTAATTTAATCCACCGGAGGCAAGTGTTCAGGTGAAAAGACGTTGATCCTAAGGCTTAATATATATTTTTTATCTATACTCAATGTATACGCGATATAAATCGGAGAGTTGTATGCATTTTTGTACTGTTCTGGCAATGGTTCGTTTTTTTAGAATAAAAACTTGTCTATGTTCCACTTCAATAATATTACAATTACAATTTAAATTGTTTACGTTGTCACATTCGTGAAGTCTTAACGCAAGACTATTATTAGGTTGGGTTCGGTTATTAATTGAGAAACATCAACTATGTAAAATTTTGAGAACTTTGGTTGAGTAGATAAAGGCCAAAGAGGTAACATACAAAGAAAAAACTGTACTTTCGCATTTTTGTTAAAATTAATGTGCATCTACAATAAAATAAGATGAACTACTCCTTTAAATTTTAATTTAATAAATTCTTATTGGTTATGGAAATAAGAAATATAATAGACCGGTTAATAACTTTAAGATAAGGGAATATCAGTTCCAAATCAATGCGGGATAGTTGTTCAGTATGATAGTATTCTTTGTAGTTGTAAACTATAATAACAATGTAATCAAAGTGGCTGTTGAAAAGAGTAACTATCGAGTTTCTTGCCGGTATCTTCTCGATAGAATCTTTCTAAACCGGTGGTAAATTACAAAATTACTATTCATAAGTACTTTGTAAAAAGTTTACATGAATAAAAATATTTTCTATTCTATTCTATAAATGATTGTGGATGGATGCATAACTACTATAAAAATGTTTGTATCATTATCTTCTTAACTTAAAAGAAGTGCCATAAAACATTAACTACTCAATACTGTTTATATTATATAACATTAATTTCACGGCCATCTATCAAACTATAAAAATATTTGTCTTAAAACTCTTTCAAGTTGCACATGGCTCTTGTTAGGTAACAGTAGATAATTATAGATTTTATTGCCACTATAACGTTTCTTTTTTATGGACAATACAATAATTGCGGTTTATTGGTATGGCAACATTAAAGTTTAATTGTCATTAAATCTAGGTTAGGAAATAAATCCTTTTAAATGCGAAAGTTTGTGAGTATGTATGTTTGTTACTCTTTCACGCAAAAACTACACACAAGAATCGACAAGAAACTCAAGCAGTTGCTCTTTTTAAAACTTTGTTGTTTGTGTATAATAGATCTGTGTTATATTTCTCAATAAATGAAATAGAATAAACATAAGATTTGTCCTTTCTAAAAATTACTGAAAATATTTTGAAACACAAAATTCGAGGATCCTTTCAACAGTCAATTAAGCAATCATATTTATATTCAGGTTATAAACTATACGAAGGCCATTTAAATAAAAATAACGATCAACCCTGCAATAAAAAAGCGATAAAATATGACATTATAATAATCGTAGAAATGACATCACCATCTCAAGATCGCTTTCCTACTGTGCAATGACGTCAAGTCTTTTAGGTCAAAGTGTGACCTAATTTTTTGAGCTAAAACTCTTACTTAGCTTAAGTAGCTGTCTTTAAGTATGTAACGTTTGAAACGAAGAATTGAAGAAATTCTCCGTAATTTTGGTATCTGCCGACGACACTACTAAACGAAAAATTTGAGAAGTATTTATATTGGAGCTTTGTTATTGGTGTCTTTAATGCTTTGCTCGACGGGTTAGGATACATGTGTCGCAACCCCATTTCTTCGCGTGGGTGTTGAAAGAGGCGACAGAAGGTAATTTTGCTGCCTAACGTCTCCAACAAAGAGTGGAAGACCATTGCACGATTGGACTAAGTTTGCATCGGTAAAAATTATCGTTTTAAAAAAAATCGCTGGTAAACATTATTTTTTTAAATTATTTAATGCTTGGTCTACACCGAAAGTTATTTAAATAAAAATAACGATCAACCCTTTAATAAAAAAGCGATAAAATATGACATTATAGTCATAGAAATGACATCACCATCTTGCAAGATCGCTTTCCTACTGTGCAATGACGTCAAGTCTTTTAGGTCAAAGTTTGACCTAATTTTTTGAGCTAAAACTCTTACTTAGCTTAAGTAGCTGTCTTTAAGTATGTTTGAAACGAAGAATTGAAGAAATTTTTCAGTAATTTTGGTATCTGCCGACGACGCTACTAAACGAAAAATTTGAGAAGTATCTATATTGGAGCTTTTGTTATTGGTATCTTTAATGCTTTGCTCGACGGGTTTGGAAACATGTGTCGCCACCCCATTTCTTCGCGTGGGTGTTGAAAGAGGCGACAGAAGGTAATTTTGCTGCCTAACGTCTCCAACAAAGAGTAGAAGACAATTGCACGATTGGGCTAAGTTTGCACCGGTAAAAATTATCGCTTTAAAAAAAATCGCTGGTAAACATTATTTTTTTAAATTATTTAATGCTTGGTCTACACCGAAAGTTATTTAAATAAGAATAATAATCAACCCTTCAATAAAAAAGCAATAAAGTACTATGGCATTACATTAATCGCATAAATGACATCAGCGCTAAGGCGGATTCCTACTGGGTAATGACGTCAAAGTATTTAAGGGTAGCTAGTCTTTCTTGTTTTACGTCATCTTGTGCACTAATAAACACACTTAGGCCGGCCACACATGCTGAATTTTCAGGATCTGAATTAAGATTCTTAATTTAGAAAGGCCAGTTTACCATACAATATCGGCTTGCTCCACACAAATCCTGATTTTTTAGATTCTGAATTTCTTAGATCGACCTGTAAGAATTTTTCGATACGGACCAGTAGTTCCTGAGATTAGCGCGTTCAAACAAACTAACTCTTCAGCTTTGTAATATTAGTATAGATTTACTTAATATTATAAATGTTAAACGTTAACCACTGAACTAACGGCTAACTATGGCAAGGTTAAAAAAATCAATAAATTCTTCCGTCTATCAAGATTACGTGACGATCTAGGAATCCTAGGTCATAGCTTAGTCATATGACCTAGAGTGTGATCAGAATTTTACCGAGCTTTTACTTAGAGTTGTAGTCATCTATACTAATATTATAAAGCTGAAGAGTTTGTTTGTTTGAACGCGCTCATCTCAGAAACTACTGGTCCGATTTGAAAAATTCTTTTAGTGTTAGATAGCCCATTTATCGAGGAAGGCTATAGTCTATATATCATCCCGATATTCCCACGGGAGCGAAGCCCGGGTGCGCAGCTAGTTATTTATAAATAGGTTCGATATGTAAAGAAAAAAAAAAAAACTTTAAAAAGATAATTGAAAAATAAACGATTTTCATCTCAACTTTTCAACTACTTTTTTATTTTTAAGAGCGTATTTGACTCAAAAACTGCACTTTTAAAAGGTCTATATAACAATATACCATACACCTTACACACATAACAAAAAATATTATAAAATATTGTCCCTCTTAAGGGAATAAAAAAAAGGTTAGGTTAAGTTATTATTTTGGAACAAATGACGATAATGAATTCCGCCGTAGTTTTTTGGTAGAAAAAGCTACTTATAAAAAATGCGAAAGTTTGTGAGTACATGTGCATATTTGTTACTCTTTCACGCAAAAACTACTCAACCGATTATGAGGAAACTTGTTAAATATATAGTTAACGGTTCAGAATAACCACTTTTAATCCCGGAATTTCTACGGGATCAGAAGTTACACGGTGAACTATAGGGTAACTAGTGGGATATATTAGATTTTGCTTCGCGAGCAAAGTCGGATGGAACATCTAGTCATGGTATAAATCAAGAACAGGGATTATATAACAACTTCCTATCAACAAACCTTACAATACTTGTTGACTGTGATTAATATGCGAACCACGGCAGTCAATCACAATTGCAAATAGGGGATATTTAGCAAATAAAATGGCTGATTGTGACTGACATCCTGTGCTCTGTGGACCACCAGCATTTAATATCATCTACTTATATTATAAAGAAGAGTTTGTTTGTTTGAACGTGCTAATCTCAGAAACGACTAAACGTCCGAACACTTATGTTAGACAGTAATTGAACTTTGGTATAAATATATAAACTATGAAATATATATTTTTTTATTTCCTGAAACCCATATCAATCACGCTGAAAATACTGATGAAGTTTCGTATAAAAGGTAGATGATATTAGATGGATTAGGTGATCGGATACTTCTTATTGATCTATATAAATCAAATTTCACAAGCGATGCCGCGCACAGCAGATAAATAAAAGGCAAATTAAATCTATGAATAATATTAATATCGATAATCAAAATCAAAACTTAACAGTTTAAATAGCTTATTACACAGCATCTACATCATATTCCGAAAGCTAGGTCCAGCTTAGGTATTTTAGGGGGGACTTTCTACCTACCAGTTCTAAGAGGACAAAACGCTTGTACTATGGATAGCTGATAGACATAATAAAACATACTTTTTTTTTGTAAATACATACTATAGATAAATTAACACCCAGACAGTAAAAAACTACAATGTTCATCACATCATAACTTTCAGCTCTTGGGGATCGAACCCACACCCTCCGGCGCAATAGACCATTGCTGAACCACTGCACCAATCGGGTCGTCAAACTAGAGACTATACAAGTTTTCAACTTGCCTCAAACACCTCCTCAAAAATGGTGTTAGCTCTCAGAATATCATTCATTATTACTAAACAATTTCCTATGAATTACAATAGATAATCAACATAGTAATTTAAGTAGCCGTTGATTGATCGTCTCGTTATATTGTTAACACATACACTACGGATGGTGATTAGAGTTGATTTTTGACGTAATTTGAGAATGCATTCATTAAAATTAAACCCTTTTGTTTTAACTGAGTAGATCGTAAGGCGTAGTAATTTTCATTTTAACTACGTTTTCTTCTGGGTCTTTCCTTTGTGAAGGACATAGTTTAATGCAGTTAAAATCTACAAAATTTCATCCAAATTAGTTTAATTGTATTCGGTGTATGATAAAGGAAGATACAAACCTTTTCAATTCCAATATGTATAGAATTTGTAATCGTTATCCTTACTATCCTTACTAATATTATAAATGTAAAACTCTATTCGTGTCTGTCTCTAACTTAACCGATTTAAATAAAATTTTGTACATCTTGCCTAACATTATAACTGCGAAAGTAACTGTGTCTGTATCTATCTCTTCTTCACGCCTAAACCACCGAACCGATTTGAATGAAATTTTGTACAGAGACTGTTTGAAACCCGAGAAAGGCCATAGGATAGTTTTATCCTGGAAATCCCACGGGAACGGGAGATAAACGCTGGTAAAACTTCGGGGCACAGCTAGCTTGTAAAAAGAATAGGATGTAAAGTAAGAGTTTTTCTGAATGTGTTTTTGATCGACTTTCCTACATTTACTTTATTACTATAACCTATTCTACATATTCACCATAATCAATATTTTTTCATACATTACCTTACAAATATTTTTTTTAAACTTTATCCTTATATTTAACAGGCGTTAATGCAAGTGTTACTCACTTGTTATTATTGAGACAAATCTTAAGTACTAAGCATCTGATGCACTTTTATTCATACTGTTAATACTTTGCGTGACTGTGCATTCCGAGGTTTAAGATATAAGCTGATAGCGGATATTTTTCTCTAAAAATTGTTTACTAGCTTCGCCCCGCGGTTTCACCCGCGTCACTTCTGATCCTGTACTAACTTCGCATAAAAAATAGTCTATATATTATTCTGAACTCTTTCCTATATGTATATAGGATAATATATAACAAGTTCAGAATAATATATAACAAGTTTCATCGTAGTATATATCCATGTTTTATAGCCTTTAGCCTTCCTTGATGAATAGCCTAACACAAAAATAATTGTTTCAAATCGAACCAGCAGTAAATTCTTGTTATCGTTTTCCGAGTTTTCATTCTTTTGAGCAGTTTTCACGTTTTTTTTTCCAAATATCAATTCTATTTAATATTCCTGCAAAAGAAGTTACAAACTCGAAGTACATAATAAGCATTAAAAAAAAACGAATTGAGATTTCCCTTGAACCTTAAATTGTTTTTTTTATTACTTTTTTTATTACTTTTACCTTTTAAAAGAATGCATTTATGTCAGACTAGCTGATCCGCGCGGTTTCGCTCCGATAGCATAATGTTATATACATAGCCTATAAAATAAAACCCATAATACTAGTGGACAATGTAGCTTTGGAATGGTGAAATAATTTTTTAAATAGTATAATCTAATAAAAATAATAATAATTATTGTTTTAGATACTATAAGTTCCTATCAACTCGCTATCACTTATGACTTGTCCCACACGCCACTCATTGAAGTCAGCTCGCCTCAATTGGGTCCATCATCTCGTGACTCACTCGGGTATTCCACTCATGTACGAGTGAGTACATGCTCAAGTAATGTATAATTACTTAGTGTTACAAAAAGGATTGGTAGTGAAAGTCTACTAAATACTACTAAACCTACTAAATACTACTAAACTTACTAAATAATACTAAACACTACTAAACCTACTAAATACTACTAAACCTACTAAATACTACTAAACTTACTAAATACTACTAAACTAAAAAAACTATAAATCTGATAAATACTACTAAACTAAAAAATATAGAAATTTGGATGTTTGTGTTTAATTACGTTGCACTACTAAACAGATTTTGATGAAATTTCGTATACAAATAGAATTTTTAATGGTATATTTCACGCTAGGCCGTGGTCTAGTGTAAAATATATTATTGCGTATAATAACGCTTACAATAAAAAAATATTCATCAAAACTTGTTTATAATCGGAGATTGTAAAAAATATAAAAAATAAAAACTTAAACAAAATTCCTTCAATAAAATTTTGCATACAAATAACAACTATGATGATATCTTTGTCCTGTTTTCGACTCAACTTTGAACAAACTTTTAAAAGATAAAGTTTTCTAACTTCTTTCTTTAAAAACCATTGAAACTTTGTTGTTTATAGAGAGATCTTTTGTTATTAGTGAAATTGTGTAAACGTGTAAAACTCTAACTGTCTGTATTCTCCATAGGAGAAAGTTCATAACCAACAATTTCTATATATTTACGATATATGAGAAAAAAGTATTTTGTGACGTGCCTGACAAAAAAAGCTTAAAAGAGTACAGGATGCAACTTTTTCTTTTTTGCATACAACCTGCACCTTATTATGACCGGCCAGTAACCTTTTCAGATGTTCAACCTCTTTGGACCGAAATTGTAAAGAATTCGTTTTTAATTACAAATTCATTACCGCTTTTCCTTTGAGAATTAAGTTGCTTTTATTAATTAAATAGCTATACATTTTTGATAATTAGAAATGGTCGTCTAAGGACTTAACCTGACTTTTATTTGTTTTTTCTATGCCAAAAATTATTTGCTAAAATCATCCTAATCGGTTCAACTGTTAAACGTGAAAATATACATAGTAATTATGCCTTTATTTTACTGTCTGGCGACGGATTATTTGGGTTTTTATATCGCTGTTTTATTCTTATAATTATCCTACTAATTATAAATATATGTAGCTGTGTTTGTGACTCTTTCACGCAAAAACTACTAAACCAATTGTGATAAAACTTAGTAAAGTATTTATATAGGTAAGGAAGGAATAACATATAGGCTACTTCTAATCCCGGAATTCCGAATCAGAAGATAAATACGCGGGTGAAACCGCGGGGCGTGGAAACAAATCTACGCAAAGTAGCAGGCCAAGGATAGTTAATCTATACTATCTATACTATCTATACTAATATTATAAAGCTGAAGAGTTTCTTTGTTTGAACGTTCGAACGAATCCCAAAAACTACTGGTCGGATTTGAAAAGCGAAGCCCAGGGGCGCAGCTAGTAATAAATATTTATATATATAAAAGAAAGTCGTGTTAGTTACTCCACTTATAACTCAAGAACGGCTGAACCGATTTAGCTGAAAATTCGTAGGCAGAAGGCTTAGGACCAGGAGAATGACATAGGACTTTTAATCCCGGAAATCCCACGGGATCGGGCTATATACGCGGGCGAAAACGCGGGGCACAGCTAGTAAACAATATTATACTGTTTCATCACCATACCATTAGCTATGGTATGACAGAAATCATAGTATAGGCGGGTTAAATCAACACTATAATACTGTTATAAGTGACATTTAATGATGAGGTGAGAGGTTGTGCCGTGACATTAATGAATTAATAATACTAGCTTGTAAGATTTAAAATAGACACACAATTCACAAACAATACTCGTGTAAGTAAAGCTTTTAAATTAAAGAATAAGAATAATTTATTAATAATAAACATATGATACATTATATAGGAAATCTTGCTTACTAGGATTCACTGTGTCGTGGGAGCAAGTTTCATAAACATAATACAATTATATAATTGATACAATATAGAGTGTTATTGCATATGTCTTAAATGTATCGTGTTATGATTGCTCGAGGCAATAAGGCCGCCTTTTGCACCATTGTTCTCTACTTATCTATTTTTTGTTTTTTATTTCTACTTGTGCAATAAAGAATTTAAATAAAATAAATAAATAAAATTATGTCCGTCAAATAAATGCTTTTTCTTTCCTTCTTCTTTCTTTAAAGTAGTACGATGCGAAGTAGGACATTTCTAACGACCGTTTTCAATATTCTATCTATCCCTTGTCTTGCTTACTAACATCAGGCAAATCTATCTATTTGCACTTACTTTGATTTGAATATGCTGTCGACGGATAGCCTATAGACTTTTGACAATCAAATACCATTTAATCTGAGATTACAATCTATCCATAATCTTTGATACATTATTGAAAACGGCCGTTAATCCATTCCAAGAGACAAGTATTTAATTAAGAAACAAACCACTACTCAAGTATCTCTGAATAGGTTTATGAGGTCCTGTGCGTTCTGAGAACTCATAGCATTGTTTATGAATACGGGTGTTTTTAACTGACTTACAAAAAAAGAGGGGAGGTTATCAATTCGACCGTATTTTTTAAATTTTTTTTATGTATGTTACCGCATATCTCCGGCGTTTGTGGGCCGAATTGAAAATTTTTTTTCATTCGAAAGAGTAGAGTGTCAGTTTGGTCCCATAGAAATTTGGTTCAAGTCTGATCATCCATGCGAAATATATTCCAGGGAACTCCTCGAAAATCAAGAGAATAGGCTCTGCGGTTAAAGTTTAATGATGTATATACCCATTTAACTCTAACTCTGAGACTGAATTGTGACTAGATAATGTGATTACGCTTCACAGGTCACTAAAAAGGGAAAAATAATAGCTTAAATATAGCTTAGCTTTTTGGCAAAAGTTATTATAAAAATAGACATTATTTTTTGGCAAAAGGTTATTATAACAAAACAACTTTTAACAAAATTAAGAACATACTTAAAGCACTTTCGCAATTACGTAAATTGATCAAAACTTTCATCCATAAAAGAGCTTTAAATGATTTTATGGGTAAAAATTCCAATGCCGTTAACCTTTGCCGAAATGTTGAATTGCAAATTATACTTCCATCCCTTTCATTCGTACCTCTCCCTCTTTTTACAGTTAGTATACATCATTTATAAGAACTGTACTTTCATGAACAATATGTGTCAATAAAGTTATTGAGGAAATTTTTGGTTTCAACATAATTTATTAGCTACTAGCGACTCGCCCCGGATTTGCATGGGTGCAATGCTGATACTAAATACATCACAGAAAAACTATGAACGTTGTATATAAAAATTAGTACATTATTTTGATAAATCTCTGTATGATAGAGCTATGTATGTCATGCGTAGATTCTGATCCAATGGGAATTTCGGAATAAAAATAGCCTATGTATTATTATCAATCCTTACCTATATTATATCAAGTTTAATCACAATCGATTCAGTAGTCTTTATCTGAAAGAGTAACAAACATTCATCCATACTCACAAACTTTCTATCTATGGCTATGTTATTTTGGATCCTTACCTATATGTATATCAAGTTCATAATCAGTTCAGTAGTTTTGTGAGAGTAACATACATCCATACTCACAAACTTTCTATGGCTATATCGACCTTTTCTCTTCAATCTTACAAATTGAGCAAAAAGGTAAACCACATACATTCCGCGAATGAAGATTTTTCCACAAAAATGCTTAATTTCTACATAATTGGGCTCAGCCTGATACGGTATCTTGTTTACAGAGGACCCACGTTTTATGGTTATTTTATCAAGATAACGCTCTTAGTGCCGGCGTCTTGTTGCGTAATGTAGTGGGAAATTCACCCGTGTGGCGACGGGTTAGAATACATGTTTCGCCACAATTCTTCCCGTCAATTCTTCCCAATCATATACATGTTGCATAACATCTTCAGCAATAAAATAATGGGAGCTGAGCATTACACGATTGGGTCAAACTTGCACAGATGTAATTACCACTCCTTCAGCAGAATATCGGCGTGAAGCAACTCATACTATTCCTTTTCCCTCCTGTTCTATTTCTCTCCCAATCTCCCATCATTAATCCACTCCTTATCCCTTCCCTTTCCTTTAAGCCTGAAAGGCATCTGTTACACTTTGAAGTTGCATATGTTCATGGGATCAGTCACTTAATATCAAGTGAACCGTATACCCCGCTTGCCTGCTTTAGTATAAAAAAAAAATTACTTTTATTCATTTTTCATCTTAATATATTCCTTAAGGCACTTTGAATTAGAGTGTAATTTTATTTACGCACATCTTTGGACACTGTAACATCTTCTGCGTGTTTGGGTAGCCTCTGTCAATATCAGACATTACCGACAAAAATTGAGCCGATATACTTCTTTTCTTATATCAATTCTTTTCAACAGAATCTTCAGCTAGTTAACTACTTGCGTAGTCTTTGCGTTGTTCTTATATATCATAAAAACATTTGTATGTTATATATGTTATATATAATTTCATGTGTGTATTAGTGTTAATACTCATATGAAATTTCGCTTATCACTCTTATATTAGCATTCTGTCCACGAAGTACTCACACTTTAAATTCTTATTATCTATTGTGAGCATGCATTGTGTCTTATCAGCTAGGATCTGTGGCTTGTACTGATTTGTTGGGATTATAAAGAGTGAATGTTACGTCTTTTACATTTGTGTTTAGTGTTGGCTTTATTTTATGAAAATGTTGTTTTATGGATGTTTGTTGAAAGTTTGGCTGTTTTTAAAGTGCTTAATTTATTTTCAGTCATTCTTCCTTTGCTTGTGTTTTCAAGGTCTGGTATGAAATTAATCAATCTATGCTATGAAAAGCCTTAAGGGTTTTGAATAAATTTTCCCTTTTTATTAGTCTTTAATCATAGATAATGCTTTTTTATATTTCATCTTTTGCCAACGAAAATGATAAACAACAACCACCATAAATAACATCTTATGTTTTATTATTATTATTTAGATCGCAATTACACCCAACTATGAGAAAATTAGAATTAAATAAGTTTCAATATAATCGTGTGACGAAGGCTATTGAATCTAGATTTTTATGAATGAAGACTTTTTATATGAATGAGTTACATAAGGTGACCATTATAGACCGCAGTTCAAGGGACAAAAACCTGTGCCAATTCAAGCAAACTGGTTGTATCCAGGTAGTGTTGGGATCTGACTGGACATAGGATTATCGATATCGATTTTTTTTATTTTAAAGTACAATTGAGAAGAGGTTTGAGATATTTCTGCTTAGTGTGTAATTAGTGGTATATTTTAAATTTTGGAGACACATCATAGTGATTCGAAAAATGGATTACATCGACAAAGGTGAAGTAAGATTATATACATAAGAACGTTTTGTATAACAACAACACTATCTTTAGGTGTTACGTGAAAGTTAGACAATTATTTAATTCAACACTTTCTGTCAAGAATTGTAAGTATATATGTCGGAAGTTAAATGTAACTTCGGAGATTATTTTATAATTTATCGACACACTTACATCACTACACCAGAATGCGGTGCAGTAAGTCTCTGAATGAACACTACAGACGATCTCCCATCCCTTTCCCACGCGTTCGAAATATACAACAAAAACGAGACAAAACACAACAACAGATTATAAAGCTGTAAACTGCGTCGAGATTAAAAACAATCCTTTTTTGGCCTTTCCTTTGATCTTTTCGTTTTGTAAGAGTTTCGTGGGATTAATTTGCTACCGGTGACTTTGAACTTGGCTGTATACTTTTTGACGGAAGTTTCGGCGGTAAAACTTTTGCGTTCGCGCTATTTTTACAATTTGACAGCTGTCAAAGGATTAAATACAGATAAAATATAAGTGAGTTGAATATTCAAATATGAATAAAATAATAATTTATGCATGATTAAATATTAGTGTTTATTTATATGATGTCGGCCATATTGCTTATTAGAAGATGATTGAGATTATCTAAGAAGGTGAAAGTTGTTCGTATCGCCTGTCTTTTTTTTACACAGAATATTATAATAATCATAGTCTGTAGTATTATTATATAGACTGTGATAGATACATTGTATTACAAAATAAGTTTTAAATTGAGTTTTAAAACTTTGTGATTTCTTTAATAAATATAAGTTTTCATACTTTCAGCTTTATTCACGGACTGGTATTTATAATGATAAATGAAACTTTGTACAATTTTATTTAGCCTTGAAGACGCAAAAATTAATTAAAACGCGACATGTGCGTAACACACGTTGTCTTAACGGTAATAATAAATGTGTTTGCGATATTTTCTGTTGCTAGATGATATTGAGATGTCGCTTTATGAAATATCAATTTTATACTTGTTAATAACTTGAAATTATACCATGGCGTTTTTCTTAAAGGGAGATGAGAAATGCATTTTTTTTAAGAAACTCATAATAGAGTATTCTTAATCGGATTCTTAATATGTTTTCTCCGTAATATATGACCGTAGGTTGTTATTATTAATCATAATATATTGTATCAAAATGTCTCGCAATATTCAAAGCAAACATACTTGCGCCAATATTATCACAGCCAAAAATATAGGTCAAATCCATAGTTTACGTAATAACACGTAACATATTGCATGGTTTGTTCAATGAAAATAAATACCCGGGCGGCTTGAGGCAATAAAAATATTTTTCGTATGACTTCAGCCAACATTTTTCACTTTCCACGAAACAGTTTGAAGTTTTGTTTAATCTGTGGCGCGAAGTTTACGCGCGAAAATTTGACAGATGCATATAAATATCCGATACATAAAACTAGTTTAAAGGCATATGTACAATGTTGTATTAGCCAATAACCGCGTGTTGACGACAAAATAAACGTGTATTTCTAGATTATTAACATATCCAAGATTTTCAAATTATCCCAACATGCCTTTCATGTTTTTAAATGAGCAATGGATGTCGTCACACAGCCAATCTTTGATCTTCAATTATGTTACAAAACACGCACTCCCAATCTGTTCTGAACCAATAAATATTACTATATAAATAATGATTTTAGCGAAATGCTATGAACCTCGATGGAGGTTATAAGCGTGCGCGCGCTCGGTCGACGACCCCAATATGGCGTTAAAATAGAATGAAAGAATGCCCGCCATTTCAATTTTAACCTCGAAATCGTTTCACAACATGTAAACAATAAGTTCACACTTACTATTATGTGTTTACTGCTTAGTGTAACGGCGGGAAATTATAAAACGTGTTCGATTGAACCGCCAAAAAAGTTTTTTTTTTCTGGCGGTAAGGCAAAGGAGTCCCGTCGAATGGTTAGAAACGTAACGCCCATAGAGTTATGGGTTTTTAATTAGCAACCGGAGTGCATGCATACATTTAAATTCTGTGTTAGAAATAATGCGTTTCGAATTGTTATCTTTCAGTTATGCAATAAGATTGAACTTATTGTTTTTTTTTCCGTGGTAATTATTATCAACTTCTTAAATTTAAGGACTTAGAAATTATATACAGGTTTATAAATCAATAATATTCTTTAGAATATTAACGCACTTTATCAATCAGGGAATTTAAAACTGCATTTGCGTCAGCGTTCAATTCCCAAAATAACTAATAACATGTTATAAATGAACTAAATTGACCGAATGATCTGATAAATCGTACGATTGATATAAAATTCATCCCTTTAGGTCAAAAAACTCTCAATTGGTGTAATGAAGGAATTTAAGCATGTCAGTATGCGGGCCGTTTTATATGTTTAAACGATTTTGATTCTGTATTTAGTTAGCGTTTCATTAAGAGGAATATTTCGTTTTTGTGGTATTTTAATGCCTATTTCATTAAGTATTTAAAGTAATCTTAATAATAAATAAAATACTTTTAGAGGATTTTAAACGCGGTTTATTATACATTATTTAACCCGACGTTTCGAGCGCTTTATAAAGTATTTCATTTAATATGAAAAGGATATAACTCGGGTTAAAACAAAGACAAGATTATACTAATCTAAATAAGTCTTTTATTCATTGTGAGGTATACTCATATTAAAATGCGAAAGTGTAAACTCTATATCTCTCGTAGTATGTTTCTACTTAATGCATAAAGGACTGAACTTATTCCGATGAAATGCGCTAGTATAGCTATTACATTGTATTTATTATTGATCTATTCAAAAATTAGGTTCAAATTTCCTCTATATTGAGCAAGATCATTTCTCACTTTAATATCCATTAATCTTGATCAAAAACGGTATGAAATCAGAGAAAGCAATAAAATGGCTTCCATTTTGACATTGACAGCAATTTTGCACAGATAACAAACCAGTGTTACCATATTAAAATTTAAATGCACCTGTCAAACGGTCTCAATCAACCGTTGACATTATCATTCGCTTTCTTTGGTAAAGTGAATAAAATAGCATATTTGTAAACCGTATATGGGAACTATCAATCGTAGTGACATAGTTGAAGACGTGGATTTATAGGTTGGATTTAAATGTATTTACTTTAATCCAGTTTTGTAAATTACCTACAGCTTAAGTATTATCATGGTTAACTTTAAAAGCAACATCATGCAAAGCGGCATCATTAATTTTAAGAGAGTATTTAAAAGTTTTATTTAATTTTTAATGTATTTTCTACGATTTAATTTCACTATTCTAATATTTTATTGACAAAATAAGTGTGTTTGTCACTCCTTAAGGCTCTACTTAACCAATATTTTTGAAATTTTGCATAAATATAGTTCGGACTACATAAGACATAGGGTACCTTTTATCTCGAAAAATGTACTATACCCGTGGGAAATTAAGATAAATATATTGTTATTTTGTACCTAATAAAATTTAACAGGCGCATTTACGAAACTAGTATATCATAAAAAATACTAAGAACTAATTAATCCAATAATGCAATAAAACTACAAATTTGTTAATTAAACAACTTTAACGAGTCTATAAACGTATCATAAAGTTATGATGTTTGGGCTATATAAGTATATAACCGTATTAAAATGTAATTACTCAAAACCTAAATAAGTACGGCATGATTCATCAACTTTCTATTGAGATTTTTTGTCTGCCTCGTTGGTCTAGTGGTTGCATCTTTGACTATAAATCAAGGGGTTTAGGATTCGAAAAAGGGTGGGGCCATAAACAATCTGGGATATTTCTGACAAAGAAATCTAAGTAATAGCCCGAGTCTGGAAGTTGGCGGTGGTGGAGCACCCCCGTGCCACGGAGAGCACGTAAAGCCGTCGGTCCTGCGCCTGATCTAAGGTCGTGTCGGCCTGTCTCCCCCTGGCTTCGCTCCACCGGTGTTAATCTCAGACGTAAATCCCAGGAGAAGGGAGGAATAGGGGTAATTTTTTTCGGGATAAACATAAATCTTATTAAACTATACGTATACAAAAATTTAAATAAAACAATGAAACTTACTTTAGCATCAATAATATTATTTAGGACGTGTATTTGTGGCAACAAGGACTCGATCCCAATATAAGACTTTGCCTTATTAAATTATATTTCTTTCTAATTAATCTTATAATTGACAAGAAAAAGTCATAAGGTCCAGTCCGGAGCGAACTACTAGTAGTTCAGTTCTTCGCGGATGTAAATACCGAACACAACACGGAAATGTGTTAAGTGTCGGCATTATTCATTTTAAAGCACGCATAAAGGTAAAACAATGTGACAATTGACCTAATTGTAAAGTCAATTGTAAATAGTGAATGAATTAATGAATATAATTTATTATACACAAAGAAATTTAAAGATTTAACAAATTAAATGTATAAGATTCGGTTTTTCTTTTAGACTAATATTATAAAAGGAATATTGATTGTTGTTTACATTCAATAGGCTCAAAACTACTAGACTGATCTGAAAAATTATTTTACAAAAGATGTAATAAGTAATCGATCATATAATAATTTTTATAAAATGATTAGTTTATTTAATACGTAACTATAAGCTTGTTATGAAAAAGTATAACTTTGTTCACATTAGTTTACCCCAATATCACATTTCTGGTGATAATATGAGTGTCTATGGTAATAATTTATAATCAAGTTAGCAACTCTTTTGCTAGAAACTTATTTAACGTATTTTAAACCGTAGAATTAAGGCGCAAACTTCACAAGTTTAAACCTCATAGAAAAATATTTAAAAGCATTCAATTTTCACTGAAAATGTATTTGACTAAATAAAGCGCCTACTTCCATATACAACTAATCAGATTAAAGATATAATGAGTTTAATATTTCACCCAAAACGGAGTTACTCGCATAGATAATATCTAAAAGACTGACTTGGACTTTTTAGTCTGTGGTTACCGCTATCTGTCAAATTCCAAAAAGGTTTGTAGCGGGAATTTTGAATTTACTTTAAAATGATAAAAAACCAATTTAAAGTTAACTTTAATTACTTTCTTCGTGCGTGAAATTACTAATGTACAATTTAATTAGATTTGACTATTAATTTCTAACATGCTTTAAATTATAGTTTATTTATTGCTTAAGTCACCCAAGCGTAGTATGAAATTTTAATAACATAATCCACCAACGCAAAAATCATCATAGTCAAATTAAAATTATTTGAAATATTTTTTTTGTTAAAAGACTCCTATTTACACCTTTATAATTTTAAACAAAAACTGTAAGTTTTATTTAAACTCCAAAATTTATTTATTAAACCAATTTAATTTTTTCTTTACTTAATTAAATAAATGATTAATGGTGAGAATAATTAAATTGGAAGTCTATACTTAATTAGTTCATGAGAACGGTAGCAAAAAGCTTAAAAACGAGGCACAACAAGTAAATTCATATTAAAAGAAAGCTTCTGATTAATTAAGAAACAGCAGACCACCGACAATCATTCAATATCATTAAAAGGCCTGTTAGGTGTGCTTTTGGTGTTATTAAGATGGTGGTATACTGAGGTATTTTAATAAATATATAAATAGAGTGAATCTACTCAACAGCTTGTGGATAGGTACATTTTGTCTTAAAGTGTTGAAGTTGTCGAATTCAAAAAATATCGAATAAATGCAACAGTTTGTCTGAATTTAGCGGGATTAAGTTAAGTTGTTGGTATTTATACAATTTCGATTATTTATACAATTAGTATCTTTAGTCTCTTATGAAATCGAACATCGTCTACGAAATCTGTCTCGACCGATGTCTTTAATTATAAAACAATGCAACATTATTCAAATATTAAACATCAAAGTAATTGAGCGAAACTTCGTCTTTAATAGAATGTGAACAGTACCTCAAATATCATAAGCAAAACATCGCCTACTTGGCTAATGAAGAAAGCTATCTCAGCAGATGTCTCATAATTTAAATTATACTAAGTATAAATTTCAAATAGAAATATTGCACTATAATTCATCTTTTTCTTAAATTTTGGAATAAAACGTATAAGAATATAATTTCATCAGAGATTACTTGCCATTATATTAAATTGATACACTTTTCATTTATCTCAGTGCATTCACAACTTTACTTAAAAAACCTATTACCACCAGAATTCCCGCACCCATATTGTTTTACTCGACCCTATTAGACTAATAAATCGATAGTGTTGCATCGTTATCGATAAAATTTATCGATAAAGTGAAATAATTGATGTAGCTGATATATCTAATAGTCCAAGTTCATGAACCACTCGAAATTACGCAAGAAATTCTTTTTGTTTTTTTGTAAATTTATTTCGTATACAAAGAACTATGTTTAATAATTACTCTTTGCAATGTTCTTCTCAAAATTTATTAATGACCGCTAGATAAATACATTTTTTTTACAATATAAAAAATATTTGATGGTATGTTTCTCGAAAGAAAAAGAAAATACTTCTAAATGTGTCAATGAAAAACGGTAGCAACACTAAAATTAGAAATAACAAAGGGGTGTCATGCGTAAACGAACTTTTACAGAACGTTCATCATAAAACAACTATAACCATTGTAATATAAACCTTACCGCTATTCATTTATAGTTCAAAATCAATTCAAAGCCAAAAATTCCAAAATAAAGACGGGAACTAAAAATCACATTGTCAATGCACGGAAGCCATTTATTTTTGTCGAATCAATTAAAATAATTGATTTCACAGACCCAAATCAACGATTCTCAGAAATCTTGTTTTGTATCACACCGATATACGCGGGAAAGTAAAGTTATAACGTTGTAATTTCGAAAAGAATATCACTCAAATTCGAAATTCAATTTGTTTTAATTTCGAAACAAATACATCAAGAACATACTAAATTCGAATTCGAAATTCAAATTGTTTTAATTTCAAACTAGACAACAAGGATGCAACTCGAATTCGAAATGAGAATTGTTGAATTTCGAAACATATAAAACAGAAACGTATTTGAATTCGAAATTCCAATTGTTTTTGTTTATTTAGTTCTAGACTTAAAATGTTGACTTACCATTTCGTTTTTAAATTTTGAATATCGAATTGCCCAAGACAAACCTAGCAATATTTTAAATAACAATTAAAAATAAATAAATCATTCATGAGTGAAACTGAATTAATCATGTTTGTGATTCCAATTAATCATAGCTTGATTTATGTAATCGACTTAGTGATAAGGCCAAATTACTTTGACCTCTCGTATCATATTTCTTGTTTTATGATAGAGATCAAATACAATGGTCAAATTGTTGACAACTAACCTTTTCAGCAAATACTAATAATACATAATATTTTCAATCAACGTAAAACAAGAAAATAAGTTCAATAAACTGCCTGAAATTTATCAAATGCAAAGATGCATCCAGAATTTACATAACATAAACTAAATTTTATTATTCCTCAAGAATCTTTAAAATTTTCGGTATGTACATTTTACTATCACTTCCTCTTCCAAATTGCTCATGCTACATAGTTCATACGTCCTAATTAAAATCACAAGAAATTACGCACATTGAATATTAATGAGATTCATTCATTGAGAAATTTGATATGCTGTAGGCGGTATTGGGCAATATAAACTACGCTTAACAATGTGTATGCACCAACCTTTAATATATTCCTATTCTATTTTGACGTAAGAATAATTTGAATTTGGAATTCCCGCCGAATTTATTATGTGCCAGTTTTGATGATGAATTACCTGAAACAAAAAAGGTTTTATTAATATTTGAGCTGTGGAAGACATAAAAATGTCGCTAACGTACCATAAATAATTACACCATTACAGTTTTAATTGTGAAAATGATATTAAATTTTGCACTGTTTAAATCTTAGTATAGTAATTAGTCTAAATTCACAAGAAAAACTGTATTATAAATAAGTTAACGTACGCGTTATTAGGGATATATTTTTTTCTTTAATATTATAGAGGATTTGGTCAATAATAACAAGCCATCTCATAGGAAAGATGCTAATATCGACGCCTAGAACTAAAATTCACAATTTAATAAATTAATCGCGCCTTCCCAATGTTATTCCCACTAGGAAATCCTTGTAGGCACTAACATAGAGGAAAGGGAATATTTATCAAAAATTAAAGATATTATATCCACAATAACAGTATAATACAATCAGGTTAACATTGCACATAAAAAATATATTATCTATAGTTTCTCCCGCCATAATAGCTTTATAATCTGTCATTTCGTCATCTGTCAAACGTTGCGAAAAACATTCTGAGTACATCACCCGCTGTTTGATTTTCACACGATATTATTACGTTTAAACAAACATATTTACACATAAACGTGCTATATTTCAATTTTGGGCGATGACATTTGTGATTTGCTCAATCGATATACCCGTATTCACAAACAGTACTTATAGTTCTCATACAAGGACCACATAAAGAGAGCGGTAACTTGACGTTTAAATTAAGTCACTGCTTTTTTTTTAATTGAAGACTTGTCATTTGGAACGCATTGAGAAATGTCTTACTTCGCATAGTATGACTAGATTACTTACAAAAGAATTGTTTGTGCGTACGGATGTAAGTGATTAATAATATTTGGCTAAAGTTTCTTCTAAAGAACAATGGAAAATTGACAGTATTCTAACCGAAATAATTTTCAACACAAATATGCGTATTTTTTTCCCAAGAACCCCGGGATAAAAAGTAAAAGCAGCCTATATGTTATTCTGAACCCTGATTTATATGTAAACCAAGTTTCATCATAATCGCTTCTGTAGTTTTGCGTGCAAGAGAATCAAACATACATAATACATACTCACGAACTTTCGCATAATAACATTAGTAGGATATCATTAAATTACGGGAGCAAAGCCGTGCGCAAAAGCTAGTATACATACTAAAAACCTCCCAGACAATCTTGCAAATCAAAATCCACCATCTGCTTGCGAGACGTAAGATAATCCTCAAATTGAGCTCAGGGTCACAATTAAAGCCTAACCTTGGATTCTGTTCAGTGTTTAAAATTACGATTACTTCGCGTACCGGGATGTTTATTTTTTGTTTCCTGCGCCGAATAACATGATACCACGTCTAATTATGACGATGTATTAGTTGGCTAATGTTAGTTAACTATTAGATTTACGATTTCCTTGGAACTTTTGAAGGTAAAAAAATCAAATATTAAAAAAAATCAGGGACACACACTACGCCATTTAGCCTCAAACTAAGCAAAGCTTGTGCTATGAAATCTGGATAACCTATAGACATACTTATACATATATATTTTTTTGTAAATACATACATACTATAGATAGATACCTAGACAAAAGAAAATTACAATCAACGCATAATAATTATATAATGCGGTCGTTGGTAACTTGAAATTTAAACTAAGATAAAGATATCGCAAAAATAGATATTTTTATTCATCAACGCTACTCATCAAATTACTATTTAATTAGGAGGTAAAGTGCTTATTGCTAAAGAAGTGAGAAGTTTCGAGTAAAGGCAACATAGAAAAATAGGAGAACAACCCAAAAAACATTAGATAGACCAATAATAAAGGCTATACATAATGCTACGGGAGCAAAACCGCGTTGAACAACTAGTTCATTACAAGCTAAAAAAATTCAAAACGTGTTATGAAATTCGAATCTCGAAAGTCATAAACACATAAAAGTGAGATTGTTACATAAAGCCCATTCATAAACATATTTAGGTCACGTCCCGAGAATACTGGCCGGGATTATAAATTGGAACGCGTAAAAAATATTTAAACACGTTTTAAAACTAATTACTCAACTTACTTTAAAAAATTTGTGTGTTTGAATGCTTGTGAATTACGCAACTACTGAATCCATTCAGATGAAATGAAATTTATATTGATATGCGAAAATAGATTTGTCATAATTGCTGACATTTCTTATACAGATAAATAAATATTCCCGGATATTCAACACAACGCCATCCAGTCCCAAATTAAGCAAAGCTTGTATTATGGATACTAGATAACTGATAGACATACTTTAACATACCTATTACCCAGATTTTTTAATCTATATTTTTAAAGGGGTTTTTATCCTCTTGGATTCGTCGTACCCCATCGTAACTTAGATAGTAATATTAAACTAATCTAATAATTATTTACACCTTAAATGAAATCACTGATTAGCGATCTATCACGAAACTACAAATTTTTTTCGCTAATTTTGACTTCGGAAGATTATCTGTTATATTATAATCTAGCTGTATTTGGTGAGAGGATAGCTTTTATTGATCTATAAATACCGAATTTAGTACGAGGAAGACGGAGCAAAATCTATCTTTAAAAAAATAGCAGATTCATTAAGCGATTTCTGTCGCTTGTAAACTTAGCCTGATTACTCATTTGCCTGTATGACATCAGAATTACATGTGGCTTGTCGGTTCACATAAATAACCATGATGTATATACAGCATTGAGTTATATATACCTAAACCTGCTTTAATAAGAGCTTGATTCACCAGTTTTTTATTGCAAATATCCTACGGGAACGGGATATATATGCGGGTAAAACCGCGGAGCTCAGCTAGTAATATACAAATGAATAACACATTATGACCCGCAGGAAGTGGTGATCACTTAGTATCAGGTGCTGCTCTTAAAATAAACTTAAAATCAGTAAAAACCAACAAATTATTACACCACGTCCATCCCATTTTAAACCATTACCAATGCCAATATTTCAACCCAAAAACCCACTTCCTCTAAAATAAACATAACCAACCAGTAATTTAAGAACCTTGTTCCTTCAAAATGTTTTTTAGATTCCGGTTCATCTTACATTGGTTACGTCTGGCTTCTTAAATCTGATTATTTTGATAACACCATTTCGTATTTATCTAATGTATCTATTGGTAATCTGCATGGATTGATTGTATTACCTGGTTTTATTGATAGAGTGTAAACAAAATCTTAAGAAATTGCAAGCAATTGAGAACGAGATTGCTAAATATACGGCGAGATATTAAACAGACTTATTATGTATACAAATAACCTCTATCTTCGCCTTATAAATGTGTAAAAATCAGTTGTCGGCACATTGAAATTTGATGATTTTGTAACCAAAATAATGAAACCACTCAAATTGTTAAATTAATATTCAGACTTAATAAGTTTAAAAAAAAGTCCATCTGAGGCAAGTCCATGGACTATGTCGAAATTAGTGTAAGATTTGTAACTATAAGTTTCCTGAGTTTGGATGTAAAACCTATTTCAATAACTATTGGTAACCATGATTATTTCTACTATTTTAACTGTTTCCATTATTATGTCTATGTATTAAATTATTTGTTTTTCATCCAAATTCTCAAAATATATTTCATACATACCGATATTAGGTTATAACATAAAATTCCGGTTACATGCTAAAAGGCAGATAAGTCGAAAGCGAGGTGTCAAAACAAACAATGACGTATCTTGACAGGTGACATAAGTGTCATCGAGATGTACGCGTGGGGGGAGTTGTGGGTGGTCTTAAATGTCAAATGGGAAAGAGATGACTGGTTATATCTTTTATATAAGTATGTTTTGTGACCATAGAGATGAAGATCTAACGTTCAAATGCGATTATATGTGTAACTTTGACAAATGCTTAAAGAGCGTTCTGTTCCTTTCCCTCTTCTTAAGAGTGATAAGGATAGACAATTTAAGAGCACCTAAATGTGCTATCGTTTCAATAAATGTGAACAAAATGTAGTGGGTACAAACTACAATCTGTAGTATGAAATTGCTCATGAAAGTGATATATTAAACTTGTAGATATGCCATCTACCCTTCTAAAAATGCATCAGAGTTGCTTATAGTGCGCCCTAACTGCAAATCAACTGAGATACTATGACGTTCACTTTTCATGGAACACCAAGCAAAGGGATATACATAACCTTATAATATGGAATAATTTCTTTCACCCAAGAACATATTGTAAGTAAATCGCCAGAACATAGAAGACGTGACAAGAATTTACAGATAAGGATAATTATAAAAACAATTTTGTCAACTGGCGTTTTGTTATGCAAAAGCTCGAAGCAAATATCTTTCAATCTTCACTGTCGATCAGCAATTTATTTTACTTAAAGGCAATTTATTCGTCGTTTGAACATCAATTTTATTACTGTACAAAGGTACAGATACACCTAGAAGAAAAGATAAACAACCACATTAACAGCTAGACAGGCTTATTTATAAATTGTAGACGCATTAAACGTATCTCACTATTTCCGTGCTTCGTTAATCAAAACAACATGTTTAAATACTCAAAGATTATGAAAAAACATAAATTTAAATTAAAAAGTACATCTGTCAATTTACGCGCCAAACTCTTAACTCTTTTTCGTGTCTGAATACTCAGACAATGAATCGAGCTTATAAATCTGTAAACGTTCGAAAATGTTGTATCTATCCCTAATTCTTTTTTCAAAACACTTGATACTGGCACGAGAATATCAATTTAACCAAAAACGAAAATTCTAAAAAAGTATACATGTGTCGAATTACGCGCCAAAAGTCTGGGCACAGATAACATATAGTATTACATTAACGGATGCACAGACAATGAATCGAGGAATCTATTTCCAATGACGTCCGCGTTGGCAGCGTGCCAAAGTCTGTTTTCTATAAATACTAGATAAATGCCCGATAAATACTTCTTGTCGTTCAATCGAATGTTTGGTTTATGCGTTTCGTGATTGAAATTTTGTGGAAATAGTTTTTAGTTGGCATCAATTTTGATATTTTGGGATTTTTTTTTGAATTGTAAAGTAAGTAAATCGCATGTTGACCTGATATTAAGTTATCTCCACCAACCCTGAACACCAAGAATGTTATAAAGAGAGATACCTAAGCATATTGATCCTATAGATATATTTGCATCATCAGAGGTTATTCTACTAGGACTTCAATTACAGTTAGAATTCCCCTGATCCTCGAAAAAGAAAAAAAAATAATTTAATGTATTTTTCTCATTACAAGTGTTTGTCACTACGTTGTACATTACAATGGTAAATTAAATGCTTAGGACTATCGTTTGTGAGAGACTGCTTCCAGAAATAAGCATTAAATACTTGTGGTGCTGTAAAATACATGTAAATGCATGAAGAATTGCTATTTTTGCTGCTGAATTTACAGGAAAGAGGACAAGTCATTGCTAGTTTCTTTTCTGATCTTAATTATACATAGATTATTATCTTTCGCTTTCAGATTTTCGTCTCATCATCTTATGAGAGTAAAGGAATAGAGAGAGAGAGAGCACACATACATTACTATCTCTTTTGAAATCATGGAAAGGATATATAGATTACGTAATTCTTTTTCAGATTACCTCAAGTCAACAGAAATACTGTATCTACGTAACGTTTTATTACAAACATTGCGATGAAACATCGTTTGGTCCCGAAATATCAATGAAATGGGTTACTGGAACGGGTAACGGTTACGCAAATTCAAGTACATTGTGTAATTGTAATTCTTTGCATTACAAGAATACTAAATTTTAAGGTTCAATACCTGTAAGGTAAAAACAGGTGCCTATTAAACTTACGCTGTTTGTCTGTCACCGCTATATCTCATAAAGTGTGGTAGAAAAGATAAAATATCTTTAATTCTAAGACTGTTATCTTTAATTTTTATACTAGAATTCACAAGGGATTGTCCTATTTTTGGTTGCCTGGAAGAGATGGCTCTGTAGCCATAAGGCCGCCAATTGTGTATGACTTTTATTTAATACATTAGTTATTTTTCTTGCTGTTCTTTTTTTATTTTGGTGTGTGCAATAAAGCATATTTTCATTTCATTTCAAGGGATCAGAAGTATAGTAAATCGCGGGGCGTGGCTAGTCACTTCATAGTATAAAGCAAAGTCGCTTCCTGCGTCTGTCTGTATGTTTGTATGCTTAAATTTTTAATACTACACAACGCATGTTGATGCGGTGTTTTAGGACATAGAGTGATTCAAGATAATACTTTATATGTATATAACGTACATAGCCGGGGTGGATACTAGTTTATAATAATATGCAATAGAAAAGATACGGTTGTCTGAATCACCCTGTAATTTTCATTGTTTCAGATATTGTATCAAATAATATTAAATCTCAAACTCTAACAAGGAACAAAGCTCCTTAGTACCACTTGAATGTATAAAGGGTGTTCTGTTCCGCACGTGGTCGGCGCGTGCTTGGCTGTAATTAGCCGCAAGAGCTGTACTATGGAATTACTTAATTATTTTTTTATGGCAGTGCAAGCAAGTATATTTATATAAACTTTTAAACGTCTGCAATATAATTACATTTACGCAGGAGTATAGGGAAAAAATCAATTATGATTAAATCATTTAATTTCTTTTCTAAATAAATAGCAATAGAAATTATTCAACTCAATAGCAATTCAACAAATTAGTATTATTAATAATTTAATACTCATATATTATTGTATGTTATTAATAATATTAAATGCGTGCTTTTATTATTATTTTATTTCTGTATGTATCTGTGCAACTACTTCCCCTGACCGTGGGATTTAGGTAATAAAACTTTTTCGGGTTTCGAATAATCTTTGTACAGAAAAGCCTATGTTCATCAAGAATAATGATTCAAATGGTAAACGATTTCATTCAAATCAGCCCAGTAGTTTTGAATTAAAAACAAACAAAAAATATCAAATCTTTTTTTTATAATATTAGAGTAGTTTTCTCTAATCAAGACACACATATATTCATTTGTTCATTGATATAAACATAAAACGAAATCTGCGAAAACTAATAAAATACAAAAATACCAATAAAACAATTTCCCGTAGAAATTATCTTGTATATGGCAAAACATCCACTTTCATTGACAATAATAAATAAGAATCCCACAAATAAGGACGCGTATAATTGTCGATTCCGGATAGTGATGTACACGTATCGATAATTAAATAAAATACTTTTTAAAGGATTTTTTTAAATTATCGATATTTGTTTAGTTGGGCTCTAAGTTTTTATGTGTACACTGTTGGTATGGCTAATAAATAAATAAATTTTAAACGCGGTTTATTATACATTATTATTTAACCCGACGTTTCGAGCACTTTACAGCGAGCGTGGTCACGGGTGACTGAAATGACAGTTGTCTTCATGAGTGTTTCAAAAAGTCTACCTCCACTTATTTTCCCGACTGGTAAACAAAATTTAAAACAAACACAAGATTATACTAAGTATCGATAAGTTTTAAAGAAAGAAAGAGTTCTTGTGAAACTTTACCGAATTATTCGGTTTGCCATATTTTTACTGTTTTGTCGCGTATACAATGTGTATACCAACTAAGATGACCGCTTGGAATTTTTTAATAATTTCAAAAAATTGAAATAGTCGAACCGAATACATTCGGCCGAATACAAATAGTATAAAAGATACCGAATAACAAATAAATATGCGACGCATCTTTAATCTTATCATGACCCATCCCTGCAAAACAACATTTTATCACAACAAAATCAAACTTTATCGACACTTGATAATCTTATCGCATCACTACACAACTAGTGCGTCCATATTAGGCGCCCTACGTATACAAGTTTTTATCCCTGACTTTCCCCGTAACCTAGTTAAGAATCATTGGCACATATTTGGAGAATGTTAATTTTACTTTCCAGTTTTTTCTGAAGTCTATTTTCAGTCTAGAATATTTGTTTAAAAATAACATTGTTCGTTTTAAAGAAAAATTAGGTACAATATGTAAAAGACTAATAATATAAACTTTGCTATTCTACGTTCTATAACTTTCACATAAAGGTCAATCACGCCGCAACTACTGAACCGATTTTGATGAAATTTCGTATATATATATGATATTATATAGATTTGTCGGAAACATTTTGTGATTTCATGTTTTAACGAGTTTGGAATGCATTGGTACCGATTGCGCCTGGTGCTCGAACGTCTTATTGACGTCACGACCCAACTACCCTCACTTTGCTAATAGTCTTTATGACTAGCTGTGATTCTTTGTTAACCGGCTAGTTCTATAATTGGCCAGTTGTGTAGAATCACAGTACATTTCTATTACATTAGACATAATTATAGAAAGCCCCTCTATTAGTTTCTTACAGATTAGGTGATACGATATTTTTTATTGATGTATAATATGAATGTATACAAAAATCTAATATGTTGAATCTTTGTATGTGTAACTTTCATATAAAGGTCAATCACACCGCAACTACTGAACCGATTTTGATGTTGATTTGATGATCAGTGCATACAGACGAAGTCACGAGCGCTATTTAGTAGATTTATATATTTTTCCTTTTTTTCTGTAATTTAGCTCTCAATACAGCATTATTCAATACTCAGTTTATAAAAAATGTTCTTTTTATCCTATAATAATAATATTTATATAAACACCCTATATATTTACATTTTCAACTCAAAAATAAAAATATGATCAAACATCTCAAAAAATTAACATTTATTTTAAATTGATAACAAAAAGTGTATACATATAAAATGTTTGAATGTTCGTTTGTTTACACAAGTGATGACATTCCGAACCGCTATTGAGAACTAAATTTTATTGAACGGTAGCTCTGGTAATTATAATACAGTAAGAGTTTTGTAATCATTTGTACGTTTTTTTTTGGTTTTTTTTGGTGGTTTTTTCGTACACATTTCTATAAAAATGTGTTTTAAGATTGAAAGTATAAAAATATTGCAATGCAATTCCATCAAAGTATAAAGTATATAAAAAATATGTGAATACTTCTCGACTTAGTTATTTTGTATGCGTTAAATATTATTTCAAATTCTAATCACGAAGCAAAATTGTAATATATCCTTTCTAAGTTAAAAAATAAATTCAACCACTCTTCCAATATTGTATCCACAGGTAGCCTGAAAGAAATCGCTGCCTAGCGATAAGACCGCCTCTTGTACATGTTTTCTTTATTAACTTATATTTCCTGTATATATCATGTTATGTTGTGTGCAATAAAGTATTTTCTATCTTTCTAGCTATCTAAATTGGTAAATCAATATTTATTTATTTCTTTTTTTTATTTTTATACACCCAACAACTGTATCATAAAAACGTCTCAATCATTAAATCATTTTTAAACAAACAAAGCATAACGAAATTCGAAATTCAAAAATATAGCCATCAATTTTGTTTATCTGGCATTGGTCCACACGTATGACGTCACTAATCTAAATTAGCCAATGATAACGCAAATAGTAACTATCTGTACAAACATTTGTTTGTATGTTTATAATTTTATACAAAAACTACTGGACCAATTTCGAAATTGTTTCCCAATTAGAAAGCTAGAACTTCACTTGTGACATAGGCTATTTATTGCAAACTACCAAAATCTACTCGCAGCATCGCTCGTAAACTCATAAAAGGTATTCTATCACCTAATCCAACTAAAAGCCTATGTGTAAACGAAATTTTATCAAAATCTGTTCAGTAATAGCGGCTTGATTGATACACAAACTTTCACTTTTCAACACACACAAAATACTAGCTGCGCCCCGCGGTTTCATTCGCGTAATTTCTGACCCTGTGGCAACTCCGGAATTAAAAGTAGCCTATATGTTATTCTGAACCCTTACCTATATGTATACCAAGATTCATCATAATCAGTTCTGCAGTTTTTGTGTGAAAGAGTAACAAACATACATACACACAAACTTTCTCATTTATAATATTAGTAACACATGACACACACAAAGACACCGACATTTACTTATAACAAGAGTTAATGACATCACTGTTTTATTTTACGTTAATGACGCCGACTTTATGACCTGTTTTATCCGTACTTCTGTAATTAATGACTTGTCGTAAATACCTTTGTTGTGCGTTAACAAGAATTTCTAAGAACCCTGGATATAGTATGTTAAAATAAAGGTTTAATGCAGTTTTTCCTAGTAATTTTAGCATTCAAAAAGGGTTAACCTCGGAATGAGAATATTACCCTAAAAACGAGAATAATTTTACAATTTTTTCTCTTCTTCATATAAAAACATATTTAGACTTAGTTGCACCAATTGCCACTTTTTGGTATTATTTCAATAAAATTCTGTATAAGAAAAAAATAATTTGACAATCTACTCTAAAAAGTGGGCTTTTTAAAAATATATCGTTATAGCATGGTATTTTTAATGTCATTGAGATTTTTCTGGCAAAGAAATTTCAGTACCAGCCAGTGTCTGAACACTCCCATGCTTCGGAGAGCACGTAAAGCCGTCGGTCCTGCACCTGATCTCTCTCCGGTCGTGTCGGTCTGCCGTCTCATCGGGTTATGAGAGTGAAGGAATAGAGAGTGCACCTGTGCTCGCGCGTACACGACTGCACTATAAAATCTCCTGCGCAGCTGGCTAGTCTCTGTTGAGATTGGCCACTATGGTCGAAATCGGTCAGAGAAGCTATATATATAAAAAGTTATATCAATGTATGGTACACATTATAGTCTCAAGCATACTCCAACCAGGGTTTGTTTGTGTAACCTTGCTAAGTTCAGCTGTTTACAGTAACCTCACGAACATTTAAATATAACTGCTATTGTGTGGGGTTTCAGTTAGAGCTACGTAAGAGAGAATTTTAAAGAAAAAACATAAAAGATTTTTTTTTAATTATTCTATCTGTAACAATTTTAAATCAGTGAAAAAGTGTAGAGAAACGATATGTCAACCCGGTGAGAGAATTGTGATAAATGTATAAGATTATAAATTGTTTTATTTGAAGTGGTAGTAATTTTAGTTTATAATTGGCATACAAATATGGACTTGTACCGTCTTATTACAAAACAGGGTCTAAGTAAGTCAGGTTTAAACCTGGACTAAATAATTATTTGACGTTCCAATTTCAGCGACAACATGTCAAATCACGAAGGCCTGCTTAATTTTGTTATAAAATTATAATTTTGTAGCAATTAAACGCTTTTCTCCTTATATTAATTTTGAAAAGGATAAAATGGGGCAAGATGTATATTTTTAACGGTACAAAAAAGGAATGTTATTGCTTAATTAATAATCTTCTAAATTGGCTATATTGTTAAAAGGGAACGGTTTGACAAATAATAATTATTTAGTCCAGGTTTAAACCTGACTTACTTAGACCCTGTTTTGCAATAAGACCGGTAGTGTTTATTAATGTTATTTTATATATTTTTTAATTATATAATTGCTGTTGGTATGTTTGACGAAATAAATAAATAGAAATAAACAAAAGAAGACAAAGAACTTTATATTGTTAAGACCTGTTTTAATATCAAAATTAGAAACATTAAAAAAAATAAAGTGCCTGCATAAATTGTCATTGCTTTCAATATTATTGAAAAATATAAATATTTTTATAATGGATAGAACGGATGGAATGGAATGGATGTAATATCTGAAATTATAATAATAAATACATAAAAATAATAAATAATATTTAAGGTAAAAAATTGTTTTGAAACATTCACACATTGCCCAAACATACTTCTCAGTGTATGTAACTCATAGTCTTAAATTGTATAATTTATGAATTGTTCAAAATTCGATTTACAAGCTTATAAGCTCAATGGTTCCTGAACACATGTTGAAATACGACGCGGGTTGTGCAACAGTGTCCATTGTGTGACGTCACGGCTTCTGAGTCACTGTCCTATTTTTTAGGAGTAATCTTTGAGTAGTGAAATTGATGTGCTTTAAGCTATGTTTGTGAAAAGGTAAAGTGCATTAAAGCTAAATAGGCGTAGTGTTAGCTTGAAATCAATTTTTTGTTTTGTTTAGTTTAAGTTCGCATGTTTCAATCACAACCAGAAATGTTACCACAATGTTCGAGAAAGTTATGATTTTGAATTGAAACATTTTAGTTCTCTTTCGTCCTCTTCTTATCCTCTAATCCAGGGTTTCTCAAACTGTGCGTCGCAGGAATTGCGCAGATGGGAGGAAAGCACACTCAAGATTATGTCACATTTAATTAAATATTGTTTTAATTACCTAATTTTGGGCGGTATTTATGTTTTGTTTATTCGCTCATCTAAATAATGCAGATCTCGTGCCGTGTCGCAATGGACACGTTGAGATAAACCGTGGAAATGGGTCAGCTCTGGCGGTAATTTCATAATTCATTTTATTTACTTACGCAGATGGTACGTTTTTATGTCGTGTGATGCAGAAATGTTACGTTAATACTAGCGGTTCACTCTGAGCTAGATACCCAAGATTTTCTAGTACTCGAAATTTTCTGTTATCTAAAGTATACACCTAAAAAATATTATCAAGATTTTATATAGAAGATTTTATTTCGTTTGATGCAGAAACTTTATGTTAATACAAGTGGCTCACTCCGAGCTAGATACCCCAAGATTTTCTGTCATCTAAAGTATAAACCTACAAAATATTATCAAGATTTTATATATATTTTATTTCGTGTGATGTAGAAACGTTACTTTAATACTAGTGGCTCGCTCTGAGCTAGACCCCCCAAACTTTTCTGTTATCTAAAGTGTACACCTACAAAATATTATCAAGATTTTATATAGATTTAATTTCGTGTGATGCAGAAACGATACTTTAATACTAGTTGCTCGCTCCGAGCTAGATACCCCAAGATTTTCTGTTATCTAAAGTGTATGCCCATAAAACTATTATTAAGATTTTCTATCTAAGTTTTCTAATAAGTCTCACATATTCAGTAAAGTTTTTTCATACATTAATCACGCTTGTTTCATGAATGATGTTTATTTTCTAATCAACCTTTTACATCAAACAACGTTCCGACACTAATTTCGTCCACCCAAAACAATAAGAGTCAATATGACCACACCCTACCATCCAACCATGACGAATAGTGGTAAATTAAGACATGTGTAGGGTGACGTAATATGCTCTTTTATTTGGTCTTTTTTTTTTATTAAACAAGTGCTTTTGACTAAGTTACGAAAATCTTTATGAATATGGGTTATTCTTATGTATAAACTTTTTTGCCATCAATTTTGTCCAAGATTGGTCGATAGCTTTATTAAAGAGTAATAATCATACATGGTCACAAACTTTAGCATTTATAGTATTAGGATTTGACGCAAGTCGAAAGTTTCAAGATTTTTAAGTAGCTTGTTAGGTGTGTATATTTATTATTTATTATATTAATTAACGCTTTATTACACTATACAAAATAACAAATAATTTCACCTAAAAAGAGCAGTTTAAGATAAAAGACAACCTTATCACTACACAGTATTTTCTTCATCTATCCCATCTTTTTACTTACTGCATTTTATAAGAAAATTCTTCATTCGCTTTCAGATTGAAATTTACCTGAAACAAGAAATAGCAAATTAATTTATGATCATATTTTTCATCACAATATCAGATCTTAAAAGACTTAATATTTTCTAATTGATTAAAAGATACAGAACCAATGTAACAAACCAATCTTTCAATCTTTTCCATTTTTACATACGAAACACAGTGCAATACTGCTTCACGCCGATCGTCTGCTGGGGGGTGGTACTTACACCGGTGCGAGCTTGGCCCAATCGTGCAATGCTCGGCTCCCACTCTTCTATTGCTGAAGATGTTATGCAGCAGAATTACCCTCTGTCGCCTCTTACGCCACCCACGGGTAGAAATCGTGACATGTATTCTTACACTACACGTGTATTGCCCATCTTTTAAATTTGAAAGAAAGAAAGAAAAATCAATTATTTGATATAAAGACATGACACAATACATTTATGATACGCTCCTAGCGCTGATTTTCAATCAGACCCTTAAAATTTACACACACTCTAGATATATATACAATAAACAAATAAATATGATATTCTTAATATATGTTTTTATTTAATTTTTATTTATATTTAACTGTTGGTTTTACCTATGACTTTTTTTACGTTACTCAATCTATCCTTTTATCCAGGGATATACAGACAAAACAATCTCCTATTAGGCCAATTTGCCAATATATTACAAGTTGGCACCTTCCCAAATTGATGTAGATTTCAGAATAACAAACGATACAAATTATTGTTTCTATTTTACTTGTATTTCGTAATATTGAGCTATTTTTAAGATGTTTTCAATTATGTATAGTTCTTTTTGCTACTTTCTTTTATTTGTTCGTACGGGTGTTTGATATACACGGAAAAATGATGAAACGATTTGGATAAAATTTGAGCTTCAAAGAATTGATAGCCTGAATTGACAAATTCTTTATTCATACAACCGAAATTGTTGTTGTTATGTAATGTACCGTATAAACAACTGTATAGTTTTTGATGAAAATACAATTTAAAAAATATCCTTTGTGGTTTAATACTATGTGCTTATAGCTGATTTTATTTCATTTTAAGAAAATATTTAAGTCAAAACCAAATCTATGTAATGCTTTTATCTTTTAAATTCTAGTAATTATAATGGTCAACAAACATTATGTAGT
>LQNK01001609.1:0-30296 GCA_001586405.1 Phoebis sennae | reverse complement strand
ATCATATAGTTATAGTTAAAAAATCTTGTGAAATGAAATAAATGATTTTTATTTTTATTTTTTATTTATTAATTATGGTAAGCCTATCTACCTATTCTTACACCGGCCTTATCTTCTAGCGCAGTACTAGTCTTGGCGCGTGCAATATGGCGCTGGTCGCAAACGATCAAGCAGCAGCTAGACGGTTACTCGCTCGTGAACCAGACGAGCAAGCACCCCTCGCCCATGGTGGCCCTGGCCAAGCTCGGCACGATCATGTCGTACTTCTTCTTACAAAACTGACCACCTATTGTATAACTACATTTTGCAAATAAATTAATTTTGATTTGATTTGAATATGAAAAACACAAATTAAGCGAAAAGCAAAAAGAAAATTTGCCTCTTTCTTTTCTCGCTTTCGCTCTTCGTAATTATGGTAAGCCTATCTACCAATTCTTACACCGGCCTTATCTTCTAGCGCAGTGCTAGTCTCGGCGCGTGCAATATGGCGCTGGTCGCAAACGATCAAGCAGCAACTGGACGGTTACTCGCTCGTGAACCAGACGAGCAAGCACCCCTCGCCCCTGGCCGCCCTGGCCAAGCTCGGCACGATCATGTCGTACTTCTACCTGTGCGACCGGACGAACTTCTTCATGAAGGAGAATAAGTACTACTCGGAGTGGAGCTTCTGGCTGCCCGTGGGGTATGTGTTCGCGTTGGGGCTGTTCTTCACTGATGAGTCCAAGTCTAGCAGGTAGGCAACGTTTTATTTATTTGACTCTTTAATTAATACATTGTAAAGACAAAAAACAAAGAATAGATAGATTATAGAAGAAGGTGGTCTTATTACTAAACGGTGGATTTTTTTTTACTATTCCATATTATGTCATATTTCATTAACTATAAAATTTAAGAATATGATTAGAGAAAATGGCTTTTTAGATCAAAACGCATTCGTTATTTTTGCAGTCCAGTGTTATTAATAATAATTAATTTACTATCGTTAAAGAATTTAAAGTTACTCTCATGAAAATACTTTACATAAAAAAATGCACGATATACAGCTGTTGTCCAGGCAATTATTTGAACTGCTTGGTTTCTTTACCAATAATGTTTGGTAGAAATACTACAGTAAAATTAAATTACACCTAATATCATTGAACTACACCTATCAATTAAATAACACCCAATATATCAAACCGGATGAATATTGCAAATAATGTATTTGGTACTACATTAAAAATAAATTACCCCTTTTATTATTATTGTAAGCAATGGGACCACTTGTAAACTTGATTTAAGTATATGAACAAAATTCATCACTAATTTTGAGAAAAAATTTTATATACGCTAAAGTAAGCAAGTTCATTGGCAAATCATACTAGAGGTATATAAAGCGATCTCACCTGCAGATATAAGTCGCGTTTCAGTCACTCGCGCGTGCTGCACCGCGAGCAGACCGGCGAGTGGAAGGGCTGGATGCAGCTCGTCATCCTCGTGTACCAGGTCACTGGCGCCAGTAAGGTTCTGCCCATCTACATGATGGTCAGAGCCCTGGTCTCCACGTATCTGTTCCTGACGGGATATGGGCATTTCTACTACACTTGGAAGACGGGAGATATGGGATTGGTTAGGTAAGTTATAGCTGGTCATCCTCGTGTACCAGGTCACTGGCGCCAGTAAGGTTCTGCCCATTTACATGATGGTCAGAGCCCTGGTCTCCACGTATCTGTTCTTGACGGGATATGGGCATTTCTACTATACTTGGAAGACGGGAGATATGGGATTGGTTAGGTAAGCTATAGTTGGTCATCTTGGTCTTCCAGGTCTTGGAAAGTCTTTCGCAAGTCATAGCTGGTCATCCTGGTCTACGAGGTCACTGGAGCCGGTAAAGTTCTGAACATCTATATGATGGTTAGAGCCCGGGTCTCCACGTATCTGTTCCTGACGGGATATGGGCATTTCTACTATACTTGGAAGACGGGAGATATGGGATTGGTTAGGTAAGTTATAGTTGGTCATCTTGGTCTTCCAGGTCTTGGAAAGTCTTTCGTAAGTCGTAGCTGGTCATCCTGGTCTACGAGGTCACTGGAGCCAGTAAAGTTTTGAACATTTATATGATGGCTAGAGCCCCGGTCTCCACGTATCTGTTCCAGAAGGAATAATTAAGGAAGGATTGATTGGGTAAGTTATAGCTGGTCATCTTGGTCTACCAGCTCTTGGAGCCAGGAAAGAGACGATGAGAGAGGCCAGAGCTTTGACCTTATTGGAGGATACTCCAAGTATGACAAACTTAACTTAGAATACTGAATTTGAGGATTCTTAAATGTCATATTTGACGTAACCTTAGTCGAGGTTGAGTGGAGAAAACTTCCTAGAATACGGGTGTAAATGTTTAGAACATTAATTTATTTACAAATCGTTCTTGTTCTACTTTCTCCCCATGACTCTCCTGTTACATATCCCACTCTGCTTGCAGGTACTTCCGCGTGATATTTCGCCTGAACTTCTTCACGATAGTCCTGTGCCTCACGATGAACAGGCCGTACCAGTTCTACAGTTTTATACCGTTGGTCTCTTTCTGGTATACTTTGGTAAGGATTGCTTAATAACTAAGTTAAAACATATTCGTTGGTTTTATTACTTTTACGGGATTAATTTTTCTGTCTATAATATTTATTGACGAGTTGCTTTCTGCATTAAAATTATTTGTAGAATAAGTGTTTTTGGGACTATAAAACATCAATATTGCATAACTGAGAAGCGTGGCTTCGCTTCCATAACATAATGTTATACAGGGTGTCCCGTAATGAGTGAAGCATCTCTTGAGGGATGATAGCTGAGCTAATAATCTATCAAAAAAACCCAATATAGGTCATACGAAAATATCACTGTTTTTGAGATATTGAGGATTTTGTAGTTTTTTCAAAAATGTCGATCTCGCCCAATGTTTTTTATTACTGTGGCTGTAATTCTTATTTGTTTTTCATAATTTTTTACTAAGTTTTCTTTATGAGTTGCTTTCTTAGATACATGCATTAGATATTAATAGAAATATCAGACAACGGAAGAAAAAAAATATTTATTTCAAATTTAGTATACAGTAAAATTTTGAGGTCAGATTTGATAGTCTGTGGTTTAAAAAAAATGTACTACACTGAGACGGTCAGTGAACTTAAAAACTTCTGTATTTAATACCGATTTCAAAATGGTATAAAAGTTATGGTTTTTCCTTACAGCAAAAAAAAATATTGCAATTTGAAATCAATTTGGGACCTATTTTAATGATACGTCCAGGATGATACTAAGTATGAAATGTTTTTTTTTTCATGAAAAATAAAATTAAATGTTATTATTGGTCAATATTAATAAGAATTCATAATTTGTAATGTGATGTTTTGTGTATAAATGCATAAACCTTCATGAAATTTAATGTCCACTTTTATCGTATGCCATTACAATATTCTCACATTTCTCCAATATTCTCTAATGCTTATCTATGAAAATATTATTTTTTTAATTTAAAATAAATCTAAAAGTAAAACAATTACTTTTGTGCTAAATTTTAGCTATGGTGGCCAAACTTTTCAGAGACTAACCAACATCGCGTGAGATTTCCGTGTCCATAATTATTAATCTATCGAACTGATGATAGATGTAGTGGGAGCTAAATTCAAATTTCCAGCTATTTTCATGGTAGAATTTGGCACATCATGTAAAATCAAAGGTTTACAACGGTATAGTACAATGACGGTTCTATTTAAATTTTTTGAAAATTTATGGATTTATATAGAATATTTCACATTACAGATTATGTGTTCTTATTAATATTAACCCATAATAACATTTAATTTTATTTTTCATGTAAAAAAAAATAACATTTCATACTAAGTATCATCCTGGAGGTATCATTAAAATAGGTCCCAAATTGAATTCAAATTGCAATATTTTTTTTGCTATAGGGAAAAACCATAACTTTTATGCCATTTTGAAATCGGTATTAAATACAGAAGTTTTTAAGTTCACTGACCGTCTCAGTGTAGTACATTTTTTTTAAACCACAGACTATCAAATCTGACCTCAAAATTTAACTGTATACTAAATTTGAAATAAATATTTTTTTTCTTCCGTTGTCTGATATTTCTATTAATATCTAATGCATGTATCTAAGAAAGCAACTCATAAAGAAAACTTAGTAAAAAAATTATGAAAAACAAATAAGAATTACGGCCACAGTAATAAAAAACATTGGGCGAGGTCGACATTTTTGAAAAAACTACAAAATCCTCAATATCTCAAAAACAGTGATATTTTCGTATGACCTATATTGGGTTTTTTTGATAGATTATTAGCTCAGCTATCATCCCTCAAGAGATGCTTCACTCATTACGGGACACCCTGTATATATACCCTTACTTGTGGGTAATTTAGGTTTCGAATGGTGAAAGAATTTTTAAAATTGGTCCAGTCCTTTTTGAGCCTATTCTTTACAACCATACCATACACAAAGATTTTCTCTTTATAATATTAGTGTAGATCAATTACATATTCTTTTAAAAATATTTTATGTACATAAATGACCTGGTGACGGTTTTAGTCTAGATTTTATATATGACTAAATTTTGCTAAGGTTTTAATTTTTAACATTGTCTTTTCAGATGTTCACAATATTCGCCCTCCCCCCCCACATAACTCCCCTCTCCAGCCATACAGTGGAATCCAAGACGTACCAATACGTGTCTATAGCGCTCAAGGTGATGGGCCTCCTCGTCATTGTGACCATCCTGTACATGAGTGAGGTGTTCTTCCAGAAGATTTTCGTAACAAGACCGTGGAAAGCGTTGTTTGTGAACTCAGACGATGATATTCATCAGTGGTGGCTAGATTGGAAGCAGGATCGGTGAGTTTTGAAGGACTTTTTAACGATTAACAGCTGTTTATATTTATGGCTTGTATGATCGTGTTCAATACAAATAATACCCAGCTAAAGACGTAAAAGCCTGCTCGACAAAGTTACCATCATTTATATGAAGGTGGTAAGTCTGCTGTTGAAAGGTACCACCTTGAGTAAAGGTGCCATCTTATACATACATTCAGATGATTATATTCATAAATAGTGGCTAGATTGAAAGCAAGAACGGTGAGTTTGGTACGTTTCAGTGTGGTATGGTTATTCTTTTTTAATGATTTAGCAGGCAAGCGGAGCATGCGGTTTACCTGATGTTAAGTGACTGACCGCAGCCCATGAACATCTACAACAGCAAAGTGTCGCAGGTGTCGCGCGGGCTTGGAGGAAGGGAGGGGAGAAGAAGTGGATTAATGTTGGAAAATTTGGAGAGGAGTAGAACAGGATGGGAAAGGAATGGGATGGGAATACAAACTTACGGACTGCCGCTCACCTAACGAAACACAGTGCAATACTGCTTCACGCGGATATTCTGCTGGGTAATTACACCGGTGCGAGCCTGATCCAATCGTGTAATGCTTGGCTCAAGTGTTTGTGAGTGTGATAACGAATTTTATGCGAGTCAATTTCATAATATTTATCAATTTTATATATATAAAATATTTTTATTTTACTTTATTTTTTAATATTAATAGGTTTCCAAAATTTTAGGTACTCAATGGCATATGGCATCATATTCGCCATAGCGTACCTGCTAGCGCAGCGCTACAACTTGCTGGACGACAACAACCACAGCAACCTCTTCACTCCCGGCATCTCCCTCACAGCCACTCTCCTGGCCTTCATCGGCTTAGGAAGCTACGTCACTTTCACGTTCTTCTGCACGAATACGTTCGACTGCAACGAAATCCATAGCTACGTGTCTTTCTTACCAATCGTCAGCTATATTCTACTCAGAAACGTCTCAGGCGCGCTAAGAACGAGGCATTCGAGTCTTTTCGCTTGGTTCGGAGGAATTACCTTAGAATTGTTCGCGAGTCAGTCCCACATTTGGCTAGCTGCTGATACTCATGGGGTCCTGGTACTTATTCCTGGAGCTCCGATACTCAATCTCATTTTGACGTCTTATATTTTTATTTTTACGGCACACGAGATACATAAGCTAACAGGAATTATCCTGCCGTATGCTGTGCCCGATGATTGGAGGCTGGTGTTGAGAAATTTCGCGATATTTTTAGCTGTTTTGGTACCGATCGGTATACATGATGGTATGTTCTAGAAAGGTCGGGTATGTTAAGGAATTTGTAAATAGTGTGACAAATATTCGGAGTGAAACTATTAAAGTTAATTATATTATGTAAAATTAATTTCTTAAACCATTTTACTAAAAGAACATTTGAACATATTGAAAACAGAGTTGTGATCTGATTAAATTTACTTAGTCATAAAAGTACCCAGTTATAAAATACAAATTTATTTTTATAATGGCATAGTTGTGGGAAGTACAAATGTACAACGATAAATGCAAATGTAAAAAGATACTTAACTACTAGATTTAGGATAAATATTAACCAAGATGATGAACGGAACATCGTGCAATCATTTGTATTTATTTCTTTTAAGTTTATTTTGATAGCATAGACAATTGTATATCCGCCATTTTGTTCGGTTTTTATTTTTTTATTTGGTGTGGTGTGTTGTTTGCTTTAAAATGGAGTTTATCTTGTGATTGGTGTTAGAGTTATAAAATATTACAAATGGCTGCGTCTGGTTTAAATATTTTTGATAGTGTTGTAAGTTACAAAAAGTACATTATGGAAAAATGTATAATATCGCTTAAAATTATTTTTTTTTCTGTTGGTTGTGTGTATGATAAAATGGGAATTTTATCTTTGTACTTTGTAGGGTTAAATTTTGTCAAACTATTTATTATGTATTGTGCGTCTGCGCACTACTTCGCTTGCGTAATCTCTTTAAATGGATTTATAGAAGATTCATAAATAGTATCCTATCTTTTTATCTGGCCAATATTACTTCGACGACGATTTTATCAAAAACCGATCATTAGTTGCGACGTGATTAACACACAGACATTGACACAACTTTCAAATTTATAATATCGGTGGGATAAAGAAACACAACTTACCCACTTTTGGCTTAAAATATTGGAAGAAAAGCATGTTTGTAAACATTGTGATTTGGAAGATAGATGAGAGAAAATTTGAAAAGTTGTATACAGGGTGTCCCGTAATGAGTTAAGCATCTCTTAGGGGATGATAGCTGAGCTAATAATCTATCAAAAAAACCCAATATAAGTCATACGAAAATATCACTGTTTTTGAGATATTGAGGATTTTGTAGTTTTTTCAAAGATGTTGACCTCGCCCCATGTTTTATATTACTGTGGCCGTAATTATTATTTCTTTTTGATAATTTTTTTGCTAAGTTTTCTTTATGAGTTGCTTTCTTGGATACATGTATTAGATATTAATGGAAATATCAGACAACGGAAGAAAAAAAATATTTATATCAAATTTAGTATTGAGTAAAATTTTGAGGTCAAATTTGATAGTCTGTGTTTTAAAAAAAATGTACTACACTGAGACGGTCAGTGAACTTAAAAACTTCTGTGTTTAATACCAATTTCAAAATGGTATAAAACTTATGGTTTTTCCCTGTAGCAAAAAGAATATTGCAATTTGAAATCAACTTGGGACCTATTTTAATGATACGTCCAGGATGATACTTAGTATGAAATGTTATTTTTTTACATGAAAAATAAAATTAAATGTTATTACTGGTCGGGATGATAGCTCAGCTATCATCCCGCAAGAGATGTTTCACTCATTACGGGACACCCTGTATATCACAGACTATTTTTCAATAAATATGATAAATATTTTGTGTGTATTTAGAAAGGAAGATAAAATCTTAGGTTGTGGAAAGGCAGTACCTATCTAATTGCAATATTTCTATTGAGTGCATTGTAATTTTTTGAAAGTCTGTAGGTGCTGTGGTGACGCAGGAATTTTGGTCACGTCGCACAGTCGCATAGCGTCGCCCCCAGTTGTTCCGTAACTCGCGCCACCGACCCACGCAAGTAGTTAATAAATATAGTGTAGTATATATTTGTGTAATTTAAATAATAAAATATATTTTATTTGGCTGAACTTTTAATTTGATCTCCCTACACACTGCTATACAAAGCTACACTAAATTGGTGACCCCGACGCTATGCGACTGTGCGACGTGACTAAAATTCCTGCGTCAGCACAGCACCTACAAGTCCAAGTAAAATGTCACTTGAGTATTAGAAAAAATGACAAAAACCAACATTTTCGTTGATTTTTTTTAAAGTACTATATGTTGTGAATTTTACTAAATTTAAATAAAATTTTTAAGACACTAAAAATTAAGATAATGACTAAAAATTTAAAGTTTACTTTTATTTCAGTTTTGTATAGTAATTAATATACGTATGTATGAACATACAATTAATTATTTCACAATTTAATTGTAGGTAAATCAAGCACGAAATGTATTATTTTACCATTACTTGCTTTTGTATAATTTTGTATTTTTATATAAAAATTGCGATATGATTAAATTAATTGTAAGTATCTCCTGTACTTTATTTATTCGTATATTCATACAGTAACACTGATTTTTAAGACCAACCAACCAAAATATTTTACATTTATGTAAAAAAAAAAAAACTTTATTCGGATTTTATACGTAGAAAATTGCCAATAAATTTTTTTTAGCTACGATAAAAATATTAATTCTAAGAAGTTATGGCAACTTCTGAAAATGTTTCTTTTTTATTTAAGCTGATTCCGAATTAAGTTTTTTGAATATTTCTTCTCATAATATTTAAAATAGAGTAAGATTAAATTTTGAAAAAGTATGTAATTTAATCCATTTAATGAATTGAATTTTTACGGCTTCTCTGAAATTATAGTCTATAATATTTATTTATTTTGATTGTATAACATTAATAAAATTAAAGATAACGCACTGTGATTGTAATATCAAAATACATAGCGAACGATATGTAATTTATTATTCTAATTATTGTACAGCAATAAATGTTTGAAGATATTTTTCTTTATGTTTTCGACACAATTTTATTCATAGTATAGTGTGTTAGTCAATGCGTCACTTAGGAACGTTTAGCGAACGCTGTGACGTCGTTTTCTATCTAACCTCGGTACAATACCTATAATACCTACCTAATATAGACATTTTTCGTGAGTAATAACCTTGATTTCTATTTATTTGGACCTTGGGAGTTTCGCGGCAAATTCGCTCCTTCTGGACAAATTTGCAACTAGGTAGGTACCTACCGCATCCAAGTATTAAATCCCATCACATTTATAATTATGATTTAATTAAGGAATTCTTGTGTGAAATATAAATGAAAGGCGATAGAAACAAGCAAAATTTTATTTCTTATATTGTTCGTGAATAACGACTATACTTATTTAAATATAATATATGCGTGTGTAAAACTTATATATTTACATTCATTTTTCTAAACAAGATAACAATTGAAAGGAAACAACAGAACAATTCTACGTTTTTGACCTTTCAAGTTTGAACATTGTATTTTTAATTTCTACTGTTTCGGATCTGGCTGGAAATTTTGTAGATAATTAATAACATCTGAAATAAATAGTCGCATACGAATTAAAATTTAGCAAGAAATGGGTTCTTGTATCAAGCTTATATCATTCTCATTCCTCTTTGGTTGTATGAATTATCTAAATAAAACACGAAACTCGAAATGAACACAAATACTTAAGATGTTAACATTGAAACAATGAATTTGAAACGGCAGGATGAAACCATCACGTTAGATTACGAGCGAGAACCATTCTTGGTTTACTTTGTTAGGATTGATATTATCTATGACATTTGACTGTCCATTGTTTTCTAGTTGAAGGTCGTTAAATAATACGACTTCAATGTAGTGGAATCTCAATATCTTGAAACTAGTGATGGTCTGCCGACAAAAGTACATATTGACAATTTTAACGTATCTAAGTTTAAAATATGGAGGTTCCACTAACAAGAAAATTCTTATAACTACAAAGGTGCACTTAGTCATATTAGTAGGTGACTTATTTTACAATGGTCCTACTTTACTCAAATATATTTACTTAGAATAAATTCGAGTTCGAGGGTAAGTAACAAAATAAAGAACGGAGAACTGACCGTAACCCCGAGATAAGATGTTTAGAACAGGTTAATATTGGCTTACGTGAAGCTATAGGTAATAATAATTTAATTAATCATGTTGCCTTACAGTTCTGATCGCTATTTAATTCTAGGGTTATATTTGAGGAGTGATCTAATTTAAGTTTGTTTTCAATTTCTTCGAATTTTTCATTGTGCCACGCAATATATTTTATTATGATTTATGATCACAGCGATTCATATTTTTAAATACAATAATATTATGTATAAAGATTAATACTTATAGAATAAATATTGCTTACATTATTATGTGCACTTGTCACTAATATTGCGTTTAATATTATGTAGGTAATAACAATTAAAATGATAAGCAAAAATAAATTCCTTATCAAAAACATAGGTCTACTAGTTAGATTAGACACTATTATAACAAAAAGGTACTTAATAAAAAAATAAGCTAAATAGCTTAGGTTAAATATTTATGCCAACAACGCATTAATCGAAGTAAAATATTAACACTATTCCTTAGATATAAACAGTTATACAGAATGCGAAGAAATATTACAACGCCTAAAAGAAAAAGAATCGAGTTAGTTTAAGAATATAAGTTTTTAGAAAATCAGTCTCAACAACAGGCCATTATTTTATACTTTTTAGTTAATATAATATTTAATACGTAAAAGCGAAAGCTTAAGGAAAGTTTGTTAAAAAATCTACAAGCAGCTACGTTGCTAATGGCCGCGGTTTGTTTTTGGTCAAATTGCAAAATGTCAAATGGACTGTGTTGCCCTTGTCTTTATAGTATTTTTCCCAGACGAAGGGCTTAGGAAATAACATTCGAAATTTCAAAATTAAGAAGAAAAATATTTTTTATAAGATGAATTAGAGATTTATTGGATCAATACGAAAAGCTCTACGACGAAATTAAGGCTTTGAATAAAATGTATATTTTAACGCAAGTATGATACGGTTCGATTAAATTTTCAGGTAACTTGAAATTATAACACATAGGAATAGCGGTGTCCCTTGAAGCAAATTGGCTTTCCTACTGTCATACAACATCAATGCCTTAAGCTGGTACACGCACATTTAGAACTTCAGTCTTTAAGAACATCACATCTAGGTTCTATTTATTGCTGAAATTATTAACAATTGCACCGCTTAATGAAATTTGATAAATCAAAATGTCTTGTTCGTGCGTTACGATACAATATTTGTTCATCCTTTTAAATGTTTAATATTAAGAGTGTATATTATTTTCCGTGTATTTTAGAAGACAACAACGATAATGTATAATTTAGAATAATCCTGGTTATTTATGAAGTATGAAGGTTAACCATCTAAGTTTTGCAGTAACCTATACTATTGGTGCGCAATTTTCATTTACCCATGTTACATGCAGTAACTACAGATTACGATCCTTAGCAGTAAGGGTGCCTAGATAAATACAATAGTAATTGTGCATTTGGTATACAGATTTTTTTGGGCCTTTCGTTTTTTCATCTTAACGACTAACAATTTACAAGATCTTCCGTAAATTACAAGAAAGAAAATTCTCTCATATCCCGGTATTTACATCATAAAATAAATTTGTATTTACAAAGTAGCAAATAGTGCGCAAAAGACAACTTCACAAAATATGCATTTGAGCAATATGTTTAAAAAATATTTACAAAAAACATTTTACAATAGATAGATAGATAGTAGGTATCAATAGAAAGTCATTTAGCACAGTGCGAAAATAAAAAGAAGAGTAAACTAAACAAAAAGTATTCTATTGATAGTCCTGAATTGAATCATAAGATAGGTTCTTCTAATTATCTAATAGCTTACATGTTACAATAATTATGTCATAATGCACAAAACAAGTTATTGCTATGAGAAAATTATTTACATCATTATTTGTCTAGATAAAACTACTAGAAGACATTAAAAAGAAAACGTTACAACTATTGAAATAATAATAACGTCTACTATAACAACACTACAATTCCATGTTTCTTACAATATATCACATTAGCTTAGAATATTGTAAAATTTTTGAACGTGATGTTTTTAAAAATATAGTTGATATAAAAATTGTACGATACACTAGTTTCAGAAACTCGCGACATGCATTCTTATCCAAATACGCTCATGCAAGCGGTACACGCTCATCGATAGGAGTATATTAAAATATCATGTTACAATATATCAGATTTTTATTTTTAGCGTTATTCATTAAATCATGTCATATTTCACCCCATTTTCAGTAAGGATTTGTAAATCCAAAGGTCTAAGCTGTTTAAAGTAAAATTCTGTGAGAAACACATTGAAGACTTAAATTTAGAAATCGATACTGAAAATGGAAAAACATAAGACACAAAAAAGAAGTAGACCAATAACGATAGCAACCCACTACTAGACGAACACACGAATGAACCTGTAACAGTAACAAACACTCAATCAGAATTATCGGGAGCCGCGCTCAACGTCCTCGTCTCGTCGTGCACCAGGGACTTGTCGTAGCGCCTCTGGCGGGTGATGCGGGGCCGCGCGGCGCCGAGCAGCGGCGCGGAGGTCGCGTGCGCGGGCGCGCGGGCCAAGTCCTTGCGACCTTGCAGGAGCGGGGACGTCACGCTGGAGGACTCGTCGCCCTCGTCGTCAGATATGGCGGGGTAGCTCTGCTTCATCTTCAAACTTCTCTCAAGCCGACGGAGAAACCTAGTTTTGAAAATCAACCATTTAATGCAGCAAATTCGACTGCAAAAAATCTATCATATTTGACTAAATAATATTTTGATTGCGTACCTTATCTGATTGCTGATACTTCTCAATTTGCTTACTTTTGCTGGTTTCCTGGAGTCTTCCGTTAAATCTAAGCTAGATGATATCTTGGATGCTGTGTCCTGTGGGAGAATAGTTTTACATAAAATAATTTATAAAATATGCGAATTTTGGTGTAATTTCAAGTCTTAATATTTCAGCTACCGTTTCATTTACCAAACGAAGGTAGGCACGATAATTCTTTTAAATCCAATGATAATACAAAAATCAATAAAAATTTACTTTTGAAAATATTTGATATACTTATTATGAATAATATTTGTGTTCCATTATAATTAACATCAAAATTGGGAAAAAAGAGAAACTAGCAACACAGCAGCGAACTACTCAAATCACCTCAGAGCTCCGGCATTTTTCGCGCCGTAACGGTTTCCTCAGGCGCGTGGGCTCTGACTGCGAACAGACGGGATGCCGCAAATAAACAGAAAGAAGCACAACAAATTACATCGATTCAAAGAAATCGGACATTGAAAGAAACAGAAAATTAGCAACAATGTAAAAAATATAATTTGTAAGGAGGAAATTTTAACAATTTTTCAAAGTCCAATTTCTTTCTTTAACAATAGCGTGCTTTGAAGCAAAATTTTAGTGTTTATAAGTAATATCATAGTGCGCTGTAATTAAATTTGTGACATTTTAGTGTGATATTATAAAGTAGTATTAACAAATATTAAAAATTGCAAGCATTTAAGATAAAAATCTAATTTGTAAATGTTTAAACTAATAAAATTAGAATAATAGTACTTCGACTTTCTGGTGGTATTTTGCGATTCATTGCCGTATTATAATTCTCATTAATTTTTCTGCTCTAACCAAAAGGTTAGACGCAGATTTATTTCAGCTGATATTTCCTTTACATTACCGTATTTTTGTCTTGTAGATTTTAACAACTTCATTTCCATATAAAATACATATTTTGCTGCGTTGTACACACATTTAATAACAACAATCATCACTACATAGTATAAAACAAAGTCGCTTTTTCTGTCATGTGTCATGTTGTATGTCCCTATGAACGCTCAAATCTTTAAAACTACGCAACGGATTTTGATGCGGTTTTTTTTAATAGATAGAGTAACTCATGAGGAAGGTTTTTATCAGCATTGCACCCGTGCGAAGCCGGGGCGGGTCGCTAGTTATTATATTATAAATTCAAAGAACTGTCACTGTGACATTCGTTTAATATATCGTGTGTTATAAAATACATAGAAGGCAGAGTAAAATAGCAACTAAACTGCTATTTTAGCCTGCTTTTATGTTTGTTATTATTCTAAGTAAACATGTAGAAATGTAAAACACACATAACAAGTCAATATTTCACGCTTAAATACCTGCATCTCCAAGTCTGGCTGTCTCAGTTCCCTGGCCGAGGCGATGGAGGCCACCGACGCGTTGGACACGGACTCTTCGGACGAGGAGGAGGACGCGAGGGCGGGCACCTGCGAGCGAGAGCGCCGTCTGCCCACTTTGCGACCGCGGTTGTAACACGGCACCTGAAGTTCACATAGTATAATCTTGTGTTTGTTTTAACGCGAGTACATTCCATTTTTAATAAAATACTTTTTAAAGGATTTTAAATGCGGTTTATTATACATTATAAATGGAGGTAGACACACAATTTTTGAAACACTCATGAAGACAACTGCCATCTCAGTCTCCCGTGACCGCGCTCGCTCGTGCTCGAAACGTCGGGTTGAATAATAATGTAAAATAATGTATAATAAACCGCGTCTAAAATCCTTTAAAAAGTATTTTATTTAAAAGGACACCTGAATTTACATTAAAAAAAGGCATTGGGGACATCTTAAGGGGAACAATTATTTATGAAAAAAAATTATATATCGACTAGAGAGAGTTTTCACAGAATAATAACTAGCTTATTTAGTGAAAAATCAGCGTCACAGCAAATATTCTTTGATATGGGTCTACTTATAACGAACGAATATTGGACCTGGTCGTAATAATATAAATAGATTTAATAAATATTGTAAGTGAAGTATACTAAATATTCTTTTATTGAAGAATCTTTTCATAAATATTTTATTATCAATGCAATGGAGGACGTAGCTTACCTCTAACAAGTTATGCATAGAATGCGGCATATGAGGTAACGTTGCCTTTGCCGTGCTCGCGCCTTCATGTGACACTGTTCTCGGCGTTTTTCTGTCTCTTCTCCTCCCAGACTTTCTGTGTGAACTACTACTACTCTTACAATTATTCCCCTTAACGCTTTCCGTACTTGGAAAGTCGTATAAACCATCGGAATCAGTGAAGGGTAATTGTCGACCGTAAAACTGAGGTGAGAATCTACCCAGGCCAGTCTTATCACTCAATGGACTTTCACTTCTAGAACTAACAGGACTCAAGGGACGACTACCGTCAGACAATAATGTCGGTGGACGTAAACACGCCTTTTCGTCTAACCCACGTTCGACGCTTATACACTTCACTATGGTACACTTTGTCACACCACTCGGAGAGCATATCACGGGTAGAGGTATTTCTAATGTTTCTTTCAAAACAGCCAGAGTTTCCATTTCTTTTGCACTAGTTGGCACATCATCTACTCTTTCATCTGTTCCAATTCCTTCATCATTAGACTCTAGCAATGGATCGTCTGACAACGTTTCGGAATCCGACCTGCCTCGCCTTCGTTCATCGCTTCCTTCATTGGAAGTCGCCGGGCTAGAATTGGTTTTCATTAAAGGTCTTCTCCTAGCTTGAAAGCAAGACGGGCCTCCTCCAGATCCAGGATCTTCCATTTCTGATGGACACAAAGGATTGCTCGAACCGCATCTAGATGGTCCAGGACTGGCCATGGAGCTATATCCTGACGACGAGAGGTTAGATTCTGAAGGGGCTCTTTCACCTCTCGCCGACATGGAGAAGGGGCTGAGGTAGCACATGTTGGCGGACGGGGGAGGCGGTCTCGGAGACAGAGGTTCGTCAGATTCTTCGCTTGCGTTGTATGTGACGGTGATTAAGGGCGGTGGTTGGAATTCTAAGTGCGGTGGAGTTCGTCTCGGGGGTGGAGATCCCGGCGAGGGTCGTTCGATGGTGAGGAGGGGCACGCGCAGGGAGGGCGGCGCGGGGGAGGGGGAAGACATCTCTCGCTCAGAGTCCTGGCTGTGCGTGAAGCTGGGGCTGGGCGAGTCTGTTATTTGTGTGGATGGAGTCGGCGTGTCTGCACATATTGCTGGTTGACGCAACTGAAATAAAATTATGGTAAACATAAAATATTACAATCATGTAACTGTATTTACACGCAAATTCAGAAAAAAATACTTTCAATACCTTTAGACGCAAATCAGGATACGGTCGATTACACTTCTCAGTTTTAATCTCGTCCAATTCATCTTCACTGGGTGAAATACACGTCGTTGTGGATTCACTTTTGCTATCTGACTCAATTTTAGCCCTGGGCATTCTCGGGGAAGGCAGTGGGGTTGGTAGAGGGGTGGGCAGAGGAGTGGGCAGTGGGGTCGGCAGCTCCCGGATGGGGGAGAGGCACTTGTTGATCGAACTTGGCACTTCGAGAAGGATGGACGGAGGGTGGAGCAAGTTGCTTGATGTAGACGGTTTATGCGCGTTCAGCGGGTCGACAACCTGAAACATTTGGGTTAGGACAATTGTAAATGTATTTTTAACTTTTGGTTTATAAAATCTATCTTAAGAAAATGAATACGTATCTTCAACAAATAGTTACAAGTTGAGTTGAGTTCGATGATTGAGATCGATTTACTTATAAATTACACTAGAAGCAACGTGAGATAGGTACCTGAATTTCAATTGTATTGTGTGGTCTGGCTATCGGAGAATCAGGTGCTAAAGATGGTATATGTGACGATGCTATGGAAACATCGTCAGCATCCATTGTATCGTCCTGAGGAGAAGAAGCCGTTGGTGTGCTAGAAATGGAAATCCCACCAGACGAGGCTCTTGATACAAGAGCTGCTGATGATGAGAAATTCCGGAACATTGCTAAAATTGAATCCGCGCTCGATATCTTAGGTGTCCTGTAAATGTTAAATTGTTATTTCATCTTGTTTTTTATTCTTAAAAGCTAAAATGAAATAGTTGAAACTAAATGAATGTCTGTTACTTTATTACCTAGAATATTTCTTTAATGATGAATGTGCTAATGTTAAATCTAGGCTGGACATTGAGTCACTTCCTTGATTGCTCGATGTGCTATGAGGTGATCTTACTTCGACTCCCGGAGAAGGCGGTGTACTCGATGCTTTAGTTTTTATTGTTCTATCGGATATCACTGCCATTGGTATTGTTATTGTGTTCACCATGTCTACGTCTGAACTAGAGCTCATTTCTGCGGAAACTTTGTTAAGCAATCTAGCGAATGTAACTTTTTTCTCTAATTTAGGATCTGATATTTGACGCATCGACGGCGAAGTCGATGGTGACGAGCCTTCGCTAGCGAACGAAGTGTCCTTATTTTCTACTCCATATTCTACAAAAGCAGGAGCACTCTCAACAGTGCTCAAAGTTTTCTTTTCGGACATTTGTATTAACTCGCCCATGGTAATTTTTTTCGAATGATCATTGGCGGCTGCCGGACTAATTAATTGCTGTAATATTTGTTTCTTTTCTGCAGCGTTTTTCTTTGTCGGTGTTGAATTGTTTCGTTTCTTGCGAGGCGAAGGAGAACCTGCACATAAGGAGAAGTTGTAAAAGCAAAGAAATGTGCTTATTTGTATACTACAAAAGCGTAAACATAACAACAACACGACACTGGGATTTTTCATTCATGCACATTGTACTCTCTTTATGAGGGGGTAAAGGTGCATCTAATGAAAGCCAATTATTTTTGGTTTTTGAGACTTTCTATATTTTTTCATCGATGAAGTTAACAAAGACAAGATCATTGAAATGATTAATAAAGCTTAAAGATAGAACTGCAACAAAATAGCATTATTGATATGAATTTTCTACAAATAATAGGACATTGCTAATTGCTATATGATATTAGCATTATTTAAAACCTTTTTTAAACTAATTCTTACAACAAGTTACTGTTGGCAAAAACAGTGTCCGCATGCATGAAAGCTAAAATCTAAATGAAATCAGATTTTACATTGTCATGAAGTATTTCAGAATAGCAGTATGCTAAGATAATAATAAGTATAAGATATAGCAGAAGTAAAGCAGTAAGAATTGACAATGAAGAATCTGAAGAAGATTTGGACGATCTAAAAAGGTGCTAACGTAGGAAGGAGCGTCTACACATAAGATGCGTGTAGTAAAGTGCAAACATCGATATCACTGAAGTAATTTAGCATTCCATAACGTGTCATTCAGGTTGCAAAGGTACATCCAATAAGCTATATACACCCCGCGCGCTCCGCATTGTTTGTATTATTGCTAAGTGAAATGTTTATGCGATGTGATGAAAGCAGAGTTGGAAAGGCGAAAAGTGTCTTTGGTGAGATTAGCGAATATATGCCATATTTAACGTAATCTATATTCGAATTAAATAGTTCGCGGAATATAGTACTTCTTATATAGATATATTTAAAAAATATAGATATATTAAATAAAAGTACTATATAAATTAAGTATAAATAACAATATAAAATTTTTAAAATACTTCTATTTCAATATTTCTTACTGAAACGGATTAGCCTATAATCTGTCTGAACGACTATGGAATATAGATCATCATCACCAATGACGATATCGTCGTTTTTTTGTGTAATGAGATGCCAATGTAATATTTTATGTAACTCGATAAATATTTATGAAAATATGGTTTGACGGTATATCAGTGGCGCAACAAAAAGTGTGAGGCTTTTTTCCATCCCTCATCACACCAAAGCTTAGAAGAGGATAGTAAAATATAATCTAAAAATAAATCTGAGGTATAATAAATATCATGTTTTATTTTACCTTATTTTGAGGTCTTGTAAAACAAGGGAGAATGAATTGATTATATCTGAGTTTCATATAGAAGCGAGTTAATCATATTGATATAGCTACGAGGGCTTAAATATTGACAGAGTCAATTTTATTGAGATGTTGTATAAAATCTATCCTCTTCTAAACCCATACAATTGTCGCGCCACAACGCGGAGTGCGCGGCTCGCTCCACTCCTTACGTCCGGGCGGCGGCTTTAACAGATCGTCCAAACTAAAGGTGCGTGCGGCCCGCGGCGTCGCGAGCCCCGATATGGACGGCTTGCGGATACCGAGCCGCGTGAGAAGCGTGCGGGCCTCCGCGCCGCCCGCGCGCCCGCAGCGCGCCGCGCCGCCCGCTGTGGACAAACGCGCAACTTACCTGGCCGCTCGATCTATACTGACTTGGTGGAAACCTTTGCATGTTTCCAATGTGTTTTAAATGACAAAAATAATTCAAAACGCTAGGAAGACTGGGTTGATGTTTGTATTCCATAAAAGTTTCTCAAAGGATTATTATTGTATGAAGAAAAGTGTAGTTCTAAATCTTGGTTTATATTTATGTCAGTTTTACAATAGGTTTTCGATTGGACCATGTTTTTGCGACTTTTCTGATTGTATATTTCTACAATGCGGTTGAAACTTGTCCTAATTAAGTTATTTTATAAAATTATTGATAATTTTAGTTCAACATTGGTATCTCAACGGAGAAATACGACGACGATGTTAGTGATATCGCAATAAAGCGATAAAATTCAAGGCAAATTGACGAATGTTTATTAGGGTGTAAAATGGGAGATATTTTTAAAACCGTTGATAAAATCGGAATTCTTTTAACGCAACTTGGGTTTCATGGTTTTTAGTATCTGTTTATATTGTAATTATTAAGGTTAGTATACACCGAACGGCCAGCCCCATCTAGTCCACCTACCTGTGCGCACCTGCCTACGCCTAACTTACGCCTAGGGCTCCTTCTGCGGCACGGCGGCGTACCGCTGCCGTTCCCCTCTCGACGCTGTTTCATAGAAACACTAATGCAACCGGTAGTTCTACTTCGCATGTATTGTGATAGAAATTATGACTCTCAAAAGATAAAATTGCAAATTATGAATTAATATAGAATTATTATATTTATACTGTCGGCATCACTACGCAATTAGCTATGTTAAGAGGTATGATGTTTATGATACTGCATGGGCAGTGGATCATCACATGGCATCTGTTCCTATTGTTGTAAAACTACTTATTGAACCAGGTGATTTTTGTAAGCTTATACAATCTGCCTCAGATAGAATACTATTAAAAGGAGAAACGATAAATTAGACTGAAAATAGTAGAACTACGGATCATATTAGTTTTTCTGAGGCGCGTCATAATTTAGGGATAATAATCCATGAAAACACCAAACACATATTTATATCTACGTTAATCCAATTACACACAAATTAAAAAATCATTCACACAAAACACAAATCCATCGATTTCATGATTAATAACTTGTTTATATTTAAATCAGTTTTGTAATTTCGTCAGCAGTGATCAAAATTGTGAGCTTCTTGCTCTACCCGGTCAAAGCCATTGATTGCCTCTTTATTTCACCCATTTCATCACTTTTAACTATTGAAAACATAGAAAAAATTGCGAACGTTTATTTGAAAAAATATATAATTTCATTAAATTTAATGATGGCTCATACAAACGTCAGCAATTTTCAAAACCATAGAAAGAAATGAGATCAAATTAACTGTTTGTGACTTGCCAAGTGCATTTTAAGCTTTAGCTTAAAGTGTTTATTAGCAGAATTACCGCTTATAAATTACGTGGGAAGCTTTTACGTGCTTAAGAATTTCTGATTTCTTTCCGTTATGGACTGTGCCTATATTTATGTTTGAACAAAATAATTAAATATTCAACTTACGTCTTGCACATCTGTCCGCTTCTTCTGCTAATAGTTTTTCTATTTTTTCTGGGAAATGTCTCTTGGCGCACCACACAAGTCCAACCATTCCCAAAACAATGAATACGGCAAATAACCCGAGCCAAAATGGTTCTTGCATCATTCTCGTACCCAAACCAACTATATTAGGAGTTGGATTGGGTATTTCACATCTGAAATAATTAAAACTTACATAAATAACGAAAATTATATAAAACGTCGTCCATTATTATCATTTGTTTGACGTAAATTTGTCCTTTCGATAACATATAATTTCCTCGCCTTTAACTAGTTATCAGTGTAACAATAATCCTTTAGCAACATTGTGCCACATACAGTCAATGTGCATATTTGAAAACACACCATATATATATTTAAATCTATTCTAATAATATATTTAAATCGTTCATCTCCATGTAGCTGTTGTTGCCATCAGCTAGAATTAGTTATTGCAACCTATCTCTGTCTCTTCCTCGAGAGGTTGTATTGACATAAAAACCTCCTCCAAACAGGCCCCGCAGTGGTTACACGGGCGCGAGACACCCATTGTTAGTGTCTGATCCGTTTCGTATCATTATATCCATCCTTTAAAACTCTTTTTCGTGCATTGTCTTTCTAGAAAGTTTTCCTAGAATATTACAATATGAGAGCAGGGCCGGGGTCACCATAATATCGGCTAACTATTACAACTTACTTCTTACCCTTCCACGACGCGTTACACTGGCACAATAAAACGGTATCTATTGCAATATGAGAACAGGACAGAGAACACTATATATCTTCATATAACTTGCCTCTTTGCTTCCCACGAAGGGTAACAATTGCACAAGAACGCGCCATCTCGCTTGAAACAGTAGATCCTGACCTGGCACACTATACTCTACCTCTTGCCCTTCCACGAGGGGTTGCACTGGCACAGGAAGGCGCCGTCCCGCTCGAGGCAGGCGCCGCGGTGGTTGCAGGGGCGCGCGGCGCAGGGCCGCACGCGCTCGGCGCAGCGCCGGCCGCGCCAGCCGCGCGCGCACTCGCAGCGGAAGCCGCCCGCCGCGCCGCTCTCCAGCGAGCAGTTGCCGTACACGCACGGGGAGCGCTCGCACGCTGTCACCAGGCAGAACACTCCTGGAATCAATTTGGTTCTTCATATAGTAATAGCTGAGCTCGGCGGTTTCAGCGTATATCTCCCGTACGATTTTCGAGATAACAACTATAATATAATATCCTTCCTCGGGAGATCTCTATACAAAATTTCGGTACTTTCGGAGCCTAATCAACCGTTTTCCAAAATTGGTCACCAGAAAAACAAATAAAAAATTGTTGTAATTAAATAAAGTTTTCTAATAATACTGGGAACGGGGTAAAAAATTCTTTAAGTCAATGTTATAAAAATGCATTTCCATCAAGTACAATCTATCGAGTATTTAAACTGTCCTTCATATTTTAGGGGCACAAAACTTTTAAAAGTGTGCAGTGATTCTATTTTAGCTACTTGTATAAAATACGTTGAGGATCTTGAAAACTTTTCCAAAAGTCAAATGTTAATAAAATCAATGTGTACGTTACAGAGCATTCTAACTTCTTGCTTCTCCAATGTTAGCAGATTCTACATTTATAACATAATGTGAGTATGTTAACAATTGATGGAAATAACCTGAGTGATGTCAGGCTAGTTCTACATAAATATAATCGCTTGACTTTTAACAAAAATAAAGCTAAAATAATTGTCATTCCCCAGGGATGTTTTCTGGGCCCATTGTTTTTTTAGTTATTCTAACGATATACTTTATTATTATCAAAACGTATGAGATAATTTCATAAATTTAAAAGATTACAATAACGTACCTGTGTAATATCCAGCACATTGGCAAAAATTTCTAGAATCGTCGGTAGTGCAGCGGCCATTGTGTAGACAAGGATTTGGATAACAAGAATCCAGGTTTGTTTCATCAGGAAGAACTAATATTTTGTTGTGGTATTCCGGATCTGGAAAATTAGATAGATACATACATAAAATTCCTTATTCAGAGATGACACATACAACAAAATATACAACAAAACCGTCGTTCTAAAGAAATAAAGTACAAAATAGAAAAAGAAGTAGTGAGAGAGTATCGTGTCCTATGAAAAGGCTCTAGCTCAGCACGATACCGAGGTCAATTGACTAAGGTCCTGGTATACACCTGAACACTTAAGGGGAAAGTAGGTGCACCAAGTTAAAGGAAAACAGGTAATAATGGAGTAAAGAAAAGACAAAATAATCGAAGGTACTCATTGATATTGATAAAGGTAAATAACATGCGGATATTTATATCCTTAACTTTAGTTAAATAAATAAATTCTGACGAAATAATACTGAAATATTTGGATTTAAGATGTATTATAAAAATTATATCAGCAAGTTTAGAATAATAGAATAGAAATTAGAATTGATGTACAAACTGATTTTAATCTTATAGATGATGAGATTAATGATAATGATAATCACGTGGATATGAAGGATGTATTTTTGTTCAAGAAAATTACCTATATAAACATTTTAAATGACTAGTTACCTATATCGACAGCCAAGGACACATCGACACTGAGCGGGCTGTCGCCAGCGTACTGCGTGACGACCAGCGTGTGCAGGTACGACTTGATGACGAGCGGCGCGCTGCTCTCCGCGTCCCGCTCGTGCCGCAGCCGCTCGCACAGCGTCCATTGTGTTCCATTGTTATCCGTGTAACTGTCCTCAACCTGGAATACGTACGTATCAAGTTTATTTTTTAAAATTTATATTTCAATGATCAAGTTCTTTCTCCTGCTACAACTAATTATCTTAAAAACATGCCGTATATGAGACTTCCCAGCGTTTATAATAGAAAATTCTCATCTAGTTAAAAAGTTAATGTTAATAATTCTCAAAGTTAATGTAATAAGTTTTGGATAGTATTGTTTTAACTCTAATTCTTTGATATGAATGAAATGAAATGAAATGCTTTGAAATGCTTTATTTACCACCACATTCGTATGTAAAAAAGACATTTTTTAACTACTACTACTACTTAATACTACACGAAGTTACAACATAGGGGGACAGAGGAAAAAAGAAAAGTAGACACAGTGGTGGCAAAAAGGCCTCCCCATCAGCACAGCAGCGATAATAATTCACCTTCATTGTCACCTCTTTTACTGACTACTATTGGTGTACCTTTTTATTGGTGTTTTAATTGGTATATGTAACAGTTATATATGTATAATTAGCTGTAAGGTACCTTTTATAAATAAATAAATAAATAAATAAATACTTTGTTATAACCGTCATTTAACTTGAGACATATTATGCTCTTCCTCCTATTTCTTACATTATTGATTTTTCCGCCACCGCTATTAATTTTACACTTAAAATAAATTTTCTTGACTAAAAAATCATGTACACTTCTTTAAACACTGAAGAATATGAAGTTGAGAAATGAGAAGAATAGGACGAGAGAGGAATTGGATGGGAATACAGGCCTCCGGGCACCTGCTCACCGTACTGCACACAGTGCAATACTGCTTCACGCCGATCTTCTGCTGGGGGGATGTACTTACACCGGTGCGAGCTTGGCACTCTTTGATAGGCTTGTTTTATTCGTGATCATCCTCTCACCTCGAGCCACCCCCTCCCGTCCCCGCAGCGCTCCCCCGGCGCCGCGAGCCGCACGCCGGCGAGCGCGGCCGCCACGGTGCGCCCGTGCGGCGCCACCAGCCGCGTGCGGAACGCGCCGCGCGCGGGCCCCGAGCGCGGGTAGTTGGGCGCAGGGAGGCGCCCTGAGCGAACCCCGCCCAGCTCTAGCACGTGTGAGATGTTCACGTAGTTTACTGGAATATACAATTTATTCACTTCAATTTATTCGAAAACATTTGATTTTGGGTAATGATAACCAAGATACAGGCCGCGAGTCTAGTTTATACATCATGGCTCAAATGTATTTTTAATTTGGCAAATACTATTAAAAAAATCTGAAAAAGGAAATGATGGTCAATTGAAATATTACCATTGTTTACTGTAGAATGGTTATTACTTAGAGAAAACGGGACCAAATAATTTCTTCTCCAATAACCTTCACATTTGCAAACAAAGTAGTGTCTCAAATTGTACTTCTATATATCAACTTCTTACGTTTACTACCTCCCAGAACCATTTTGTAAAAAGCACTTGGACACTTCTATTTCAAGAAAGCTTATCGAATTGTGTCATTGTAAAAACAGCGTTGGGAAAGAATCATAAGGATTATTTTACCAATAAAACTTAAAAACAGCGTTGGGGACGGTACATAAGGATTATTTTACCAATAAAACTACTTTTCACGAACTAATCTGATCAACCGATTAGATTAGATGTATCTAAGCAACTCTACCTTGGTAAAGGCAATGAACAGATTTTTTACTTTTATTTTCTACTCACCAGTTTTAAACTGCGCCATAAATCCAACTCCGGTCACATTATGGCCGGTCTTGAGCCTCAGCCTCATCACCTCAGCGCTGGACACAAACAGGCCATTGGTCAGTACGTTGGAGTTCACGAAGCTTCTGATTGGTTCGTTTTCATCGACTTGTACTTCGAGGAAGCTGTCGAGAGGCTCTGTGACGTTGAGCGAGACGCCGTTGAGGAAGGTGCCGTAGCCGAAGTCGAAGTGGCTGATGTTGAGAAAGATCCGCTTTCCTGAAAGCCAGTTATTTATTTATATTTATTGCATCATGTTACAAAAAACAATATACAATAATATAGTTAATAAAGTTTTAGATAGTTCTGACCCGGATTTGTAAAGATTTTCCTCTTTAAGTATTAGGAAATGATTGCGGCTGGTTTGGAATTATTCCTTTTCACTGGAGGAATTTATCAGATCCATGGAATGTGTTTTGATTTTAGATTACCCACACCGTATATTGTGTTATTGCTTTGTATAACTTGACGAACGTCTAAATTAAAATTACCAAAAAAAGAAATAAAATTGATAAACAACGTACTTAGGCCAATTACTGCCTTAGATCCGTTCCTTGTTTGTTTATCTTAACTTTTTTTATGAAAATTATAATTTTTTCTACAGCAGGCTTGCTTTAGATTTGTCTAGTACATTATAATAATATCAAGGAGGTACCTGTTGGTGCCAGTATATCAATGGTGCAGTCCAAATCCGGCAGAAGAAAATGCGGGTAGTTTGGGCTGGTCAGTGTTCCCTCTTTAGATGTGAACGTGCGAGAGGGACAACCTATTAGCTCTACAGCTTCCCATTTCAGAACAAACCCCGATCCTTGAGTGCTGGAAGATTAATGAAAATTCGATTTATTAAAAAAATAACAATATTAAACGCAAAAGTTTGTTCATTTTATTAAACGTGCTTATCATCGAAAATATTGGATGGATTTAAAAAACATATTCTAGCTTTTCGTCCGTGGCTTTGCTCGCATGGACTGCAAAATTAATCCAGATTTTGAAATTAGTAGCGAAGTGATATTTCCACGCAATCAAACCAGATTTCTCGTGTATTTACGCGTAGACGTAGAGATTAAGAGGTATGCGTAGACGCACCAAGCTTTGCGCAGAGGATTCTAGATTTGCGTAGACGATTCGATCTTTGCGAAGTGGATTTCAGATTTGCGTAGACGCACCGAGCTATGCGTAGAGTATTCGAGCATCGCGTAGACGCTTAGAGTTATGGAGCTTTACGCAGAGCTTAGCGTAAAGATACATACAAAATATATTTAAAATTACAAGAGGTGTGACTTACTTATAATCGGAATGAAAGTGCAGAACCGCCTCATTGCTGGACGCGACCCACCGCACGTCGCTGACGGTGCCGCAGTAACGCGACGACTTGGAGTTGTGGCGGTCACGTAACTACAAATAAGTGGTACGGATAAGTTTTATCAGAGTTCAATTTTAAATAAAGCCTATTATTGGGATTTTTCTGACAAAGAAACTTCAGTAACTGCCCTGAGTCTGGAAGTAGGCAGTGTCTTGTCGGTCCTGCGCCTGATATCTTCCTGGTCGTGACGGCCTGCAGTCCTTACGAGAGTAAAGGAATAAAGAGTGCATCTATGTTCGTGCCTTCACTTGTGTTCTAAAATATCTCCAGCGCAGCTACCTAATCCCTGTTGAGATTGGCCACCATGGCCGAAATCGGTCAGGAGAAAGTATTATTAAAGCCTCCCCAAAGATATCGGTCATGGTGGCCAATCTCAACAGAGAATCAGCCAGGTACGCAGGAGATATTATCATCATGATACGATGATGGGGGGCAGACCGACACGACCGGAGAGAGATCAGGCGCAGGACCCACAAAACACGTGTGCTCTCCGAGGCACGGGGTGTACTAACCCCGCTAACATCCTGCCACAGGGCTGTTATTGAGCTATTTGTTAGAAAAATTTCAATAACATTTTTTTGCCCTACCCGGGATTCCAACCCAAGACCCCTCGATCTAAACATTCAAACTTTCTCATTTATAATATAAGTAGGAAGTAGGATTCTTCACTACGTAACGTGTAACGTAGGTCTGATACTCGCTATTATACTATGGTCGACGACAAAGACAACCTTACAATGGATAGCATTGTAAGGTTGTCTTTGTCGTTAAACTTACCTCAACGAAATCATACAGACAATTGTTCTGGAACTCCAAGTCTATGGACTGAAACACGAACACCAGCCTGGTGTCAGGGGGCCCTCTCACTAATGTATAATAGTCCAGGTCGTTGTCGTACATCGCCGGGTGGTTTAGGCTTGTTAGAATACCTGAAAACAATATATTTTTATTTATTTTTTATTTTTATTCATTTGTATGAATTGTATGAATAAAAATAAAAAAATATATTATTTATTTATGAAAAAAATATTGTCAACTTCACTTTTATTTTATTTTATTTGGATGGCTTACAGTGGTTTGAATGACAAAGTAAATATAAGTTAGAACTAAGTTCGCTAATTAAAAGCTATCATGTAATGTATAACATCTAGATCAATCCAATATCCTACATGATTTATAAATTAATGAAATTTTTATGTGGAAATTCCTTTATATTCTTTTTGTTTCATTTAACTATTCGTTGTCCAAATGAATTAAACAATAATTCAAAAAGTTTTTATCACGAAAGAGGACTAGAACTTCGACAGTTTTGGCTTTGTTAGTTTCTCGTTTTTTTTTTAAGTTTTTGATAAAATTTGAAGGTTTAAGATCCAGATAATTCGAATGCAAGCGAGCAAATTGTAAGGTATTATATACAATTTGTAAAGTACAAAAGTAAAAAGGGCAAGTCCATCGGGACAGGAATATTAATGAGTGTTTCATTCCCAAAAACGTTAACCTTCACGTGGCGGTTTATTGCGCCAGACACTTTCACTTTTTACATCCCTACATTATAAGAAGAATATTTTAAGTTCAGCAACTTAGCTTTATTACAATGGTAAAATATTTTTTATTTACTTTTTTGAAGGCTACTGATTTTATAATATTATGATAAATAATATTTTTTTTTACAGAAAAATGTACTGTCTATATCCTGTATACAAAGTTGATGTATGATATAATTATACATATTATGAAATAGGGACTGTTAGATTCATTCGTCTATTGTTATTACCTTTCTATTTCACTAACAACTTAACCAAATATGGTTAGAAAATGATATAAAAATCTAAATATTTTTATAACGAAAATAAAAACGTTCCCCTATTATTTTCTTTTCAGTATTTTCGGAGCCTATTCAATTCAAACTAAACAAAAAAATCAAAACTTTCCTCTTTACAATAAACTAGCTGATCCGCGCGGCTTCGCTCCCGTAGCACAATCTCATATATACAGCCTATAAAATAATTATAATCTATGTTATTCGTGGATAATGTACCTTTCAAAAGGTGAAAGAATTTTTAAAATCAGTCCAATAGTTGTTGAGCCTATTCAATACAAACAAGGTTTTCCTTTTTATAATATTAGTTTAGAAGTAATATTATAAAGAGGAAAACTTTGACGGCCCCATCGGCGCTGTGGATGTGGCTATAGTCTATGGTGCCGAAGGGTGTGAGTTCGATCCCCACGAGTAGAAAATTATGGGTTTCTACTGTCTGGGTGTAATATAAATTAATCTATCTATAGTATGTATGTATTTACAAAAAAGTATGTTTAAGTATTTATTTAGTTTCCATAGTACAAACTTTGCTTAGTGTGGGACTAGATGGCGTGTTAAATGTCCAGTAATATTTATTTAAGTGTAGCTTATTGTAATGCCAATGGGTGCCACTGAAAACCGGCGCTGCATCTGCCTTATGTTGGTGTAGCAAATGCCGAGTGGCCCACCCTTTCCATACACTATATGCATCAATAGAGTTTAGCTAATAAGTTTCATTGCTTTTAATACTTTTAATTGTTATTATTTTATCTATAATAATAAATCTAATAAATCATAAATTATAATTCATTATCACAGTTTAAGAATCTAATAAAATCATTCCTCGCCTGTAGATGCTGACGTACTTTTATTTCTGCTTAATTGATTTTATTTTCTTTAATCTTATCCCTTAACATTTTTTTTTATTGTAAAACTGTATTAAATTTATTGCTTGATTAACTGTAAATGTGTTAATGGTTATGAGAATATCAATATTAGTTATTAGTCTTATATGTATAAATGTTTCTTACCAATATTACTTGCTGTAATTTCCTTAAATTTAAGAAGCACAATTTTGAAGTTGTAAAATGATGTTAGATTTAAGATTTTTAATGTGTTTTCTTTGTTGGAAATTCTTTAAAATAAAATAAAATAAAAAATAGTTGTTATTATTATCATGCATTGTATTTTCTTTCCTTCTCATTTTACTTTCATTGCCTGTATTTTTCTCTGTTTGGTATTGATTGATATTGCTTGTGTATATAACTTTCTGTCTAACTCACCAGTGGTGCCGTCCACGGTCTCGTTGCGCAGCAGGCGGTCGGGGCTGAGGCGCCGCTTGCACACGTAGCCGCCCGTGAGCGCGCACCGCTGCAGCGTCCAGTACAGCCCGCTCGGCTGCGACGGAACCGGCGATGTTTTCCACTGGAAACGTTCATATTGTTTGATATTCTTTGTCCATTGTTCGTACACACACACTACATATGGCTAAAGATTACGTTTAAACTTTATTTGTTTTTTTTTTTGTTATAACACTATCCTCTTCTTGACAGCTAACATCTGTCCGAAAGGGGTATATTGAAAAACAGCGCTGCGGGTATCTTAGCCCGTATTATACCCGTAACATATGCTGAATATAGCCCTTTTGCCACATTATCCTTTATTATTATTAGTATTTTTAATTGGTAAAGGCAATAAACGGATTTTTTTATCTTATCTTTATATTAATACCTGATGCAAAAACGTTGGACCCTTTAGAGCATAAAAATTGGCACACTTAATGTTTATATGTAGGAAAAGCGCAGAACGCTATTATTTTTTTTTATAAATACTATTTTAATATACCAATTATAGTTGTTATGTCCTATAGTTGTAGGTGAGCATTAAATAAAAGATTCAAATATCAGTAAGTAG
>LQNK01001608.1:20068-51085 GCA_001586405.1 Phoebis sennae | reverse complement strand
CTATAAAGAAGTTTTAAACGGTAAAAACAATTTTTGGAGATTTTGAGAATGTGGGTATTAAAACGTAAGGATTCGTCGAAAACTACACCTAAATTTCGCGCTTCAGTGACTCGCTCTATTGGTTTGCCATTTACTATTATCTGGGGTTTTTTATTCGCAATAGCATTAACTTGACCAGCTGATCCTAAAATCATAAACTTACTTTTGGTAGAATTTTAGACCAAGCCTCATCCTAATAAGATCCTAAATAGCGATGTTGAAATGTTTTCGCCGCTAACCATACAACTTCCAAACATCAATCCTCAGAGCGTCCGGCCAGTCCTGTGGTTCGGACTGGTCGAGGATCCTCCCTTTCCGTTGGAGGAATAATATCATCCTCCACAGCACATAGAAAACGTTAAATTTTTAGAATAAAGTTGGTTTCAATACACGACACATGCCTTGTTTCTCAATCACTTTAAGGCTAGTTTATCTATTCGATAGCGCTAAACGTAACTGTGTCAATGACTCCAGCCCATGAACATCTACAACAGCGGAGTATCGCAAATGCCATGCCAGCTTGAAGGAAGGGTAGGGGACAAGATTAATGTTGGGAAATTGGGAGAGGAGTACAACACGATGAGAGTGGAGTTTAACATGTCTCATCAATGTCAAATTCATATAATCCATAACTATTGACAGTTTAATTAAAATACTCAGAAACCGTTCAGAAACAGCATAGAAATAGCAATAATATTTTCCTCTATTTTATTTCATTGCGATTTGAGGCTTTTCTTCGAAAGTCATTAAGAGGACGTAATGAGTTTTGAATTAGGAAAATAATCCTTATTTCTTAGTGAGTCGAAAGAGGTTGAACCTATGATTGGATGAAAAATGTTACTGGCTGATTTAACTTCGTTCTGCATTCGAAATAGCATATTCTAAGCTTTATTAGCATCTTCATAATATCGACTGCTCGGTTGATGCAGTGGATACTTCAGTGTCTATTGCGCCAGAGGGTGTGGGTTCGATTCTACTGTCTGGGTGTTGATATATCTATAGAATGTATGTATTAACAAAAAAGTATGTTTAAGTAAAGTATATATATCTTGTGTTTGTTTTAACGCGAGTACTTACCATTTTAAATAAAATAATGTGTAATAAACCGCGTATAAAATCCTTTAAAAAGTATTTTATTTAATATGTTTAAGTATGTCTATCAGCCATTTAGTTTCAACAGTACAAGATTTGCTTAGTTTGGGACTAAATGGCGTTGTGTAAAATGTCCGAATATTTATTTATTATCTTTTAATCTTTGTGGTACGTGCAAGTATTATGAATTTAGTTTTTTTTTCTTTGATTGGTATTATTGGTCCTAGCCATTGTATAAAAACAAGCTAATAAAATATCCTTCAAATTATTTAATATACTTCATAAAGTTTTTCAAGTTTTATATAGATTAACTTTGTTCAAGTTTTCAATCCTTTCTCGGAAAAACTCTTCAAGACTAAAAAGAATTCTTGGTGTTTGAGTAAAAAACTTCGATGTTTATTCTATTATACTTTAGAGAACAAAGAAATGGAGTTTAATTAGTTGAATTGTGATATCGTTCGATAATATAATGTAAGAAATAGTAATAATTACTATAATCATTGTGGAGGATGGTATAATTCCTCCAACGATAAGGGAGGATCCTCGACCAGTCCGAACCATAGGACTGGCCGGCCGTTAGGCCCCGAGGTTTGATGTTTGGAAGTGGTATATATGCTTAGCGACGAAAACATTTCAACATCGCGATTTAGGATTTGTGACGTCACGTGACGCCACATCATATTGTAGGGTCTGCGATTTGTCCTCCAGGTAATTGCTTCAGGGACACTAGAAACTATTACACTGGCTCACCACACACAACACGAGCGCAGGCGCACGTCCTAACTGAACCACGTCCGTTACACGACTGACAGATTGACAACTACCCCTTCTGCTATATGAGAGTACAAGCACTACACATATGTATATTTTTTATTTTATCTAAATAAGATTTTATTAAATTTTTAGTGACTAATAACCCCGTTTTATTTATTTTAAGTACGATACTAAGTGCATACTTCTGTATTAATTCGAAAACTCAGAATTATCTCGAAACTAGTAACAGTTGAGGAGAGATGTGACTTCCTTTACTTGCTTTAAAATATTAATTCGGAAAAAACCACCCTTCATGGTTATAAGTTTCGAAGGCTATAATCGATTTCTCTAAGATGCCATCATTAGACCCTCAGACTAATGAAAATGCCCCTTGCTTTTGCCTTAAAAAAAAACAACTTTATACATGAAAATACGTAAAAAACGTACAAATATAGAACCGCCATTTTTGAAAGTCAGTTATAAAGATTTTTTACGATCTTAAATATTGACAGTTATATTAAAACGAGTATCTTAGGCCTATACAATACTACTACTACATATACTAGTATATGTTGTAGTATTTCAATGTATGCGAGCGTTGGGAGTTGGCAGGATTTATGTAAATGTAGTATTGTCTTCATGGAAATGCAATTCTGAGCTGCACTGATAGGTGTGGTGTTGTTTATAAAATATTCTACTAGTTGAGGTATTTTCCTAGCTCTTGTATAAAAAAGACTGTTATCGAATAATACTAATGGCTCGCCCTGAGCTAGACTTCGCGTTGTATAGGTTTCATTTGATGTTATATAATTTATATTAAAACTGTTATCAAATGTTATGGCCAGCTAATGCTGGTGGCTCGTCCCGAGCTAGACCTCGCGTTGTAATGTATAAATCGATAATTTTCATTTGATGTTATATAATCTGATATAGATTAATAGGCCAGAGAAGAAGTATATGGTCTTGAAAGTCTATGAGACAGGGCAGTAAATAAATCCCGTATGTATTTTATGAGCATTGTTATGGCTTGCAATTTCATACAGACACAAACCTATAAATCAATTTTTAATGTTAGGTTATAACGCTGGTACCATAATTTTACTGTATTTAAGACTTTAATATTATAAATGCTAAAGTATTTTAATAATATGGAATATTTAGTATTGTTAGCTTAATTTAAAATTTAAAGTAAGGTTGTATTGTTGGTCTATTTTTCTTTTATTTTTAGCATGTTGTATATACCTATAATTGTGTGTTATATTTAAATCCAACTAAACGTATTTAATAATTTTGAAATGTACCAATTTTAAACAAACGTATCTATTAAATAAAAGTAACTCTATATGTCTGTCTTTTTTAACGCTTACCACTGAACCAATTTGGATGAACTATGAAACAAATAAATGTGAATAAATACGTATAAAATGAAATAAAGCGTAGATCATAACTGCCCACTAACATGTATATCCAAATCACCTCTATCTCATGTATAACAGGACTTATGCAAATGAATTGTACTGTCTTCATGCAAATGTAATCCTAAACTGAACTAATTCGTGCTAATCTGTTATCAATAAAATAGTCCTTTTTTTATAATGCACCTAGGATTCAAAAGTTATTTTTTTCAAGTTGGTCCAGTAGTTACGGAGATTATCCAATACAAATAAAATATAATGAAAACTTTAGAATGTTTATTTAGATAGTTAACTTGGCTGTATCGCCAAAAATATGAAGGGTTAATATTGTTTTGAAAAATAAACTGCATTCATAGAATCCTCATTAAAAATGTTAAAATCAAATTAAAAACTTTTTAAATGATTTTGAACGTGGATGATTATACATTATTATTAACCCGACGTTATAAAGACTTTACAGCGAGCGTGGTCACGGGTGACTGAGATGACCTTTGTCTTCATGATTTTGAAAACGCGTTGAAAATCCTTTACAAGTATTTTTTTAATATGTCTAGTAATCGCGTTAAAAAACACATGAAAATACAAAATCAAATTTACACTTTTCATTTTCACAAGTATCGTTAGGATCAATTATACAGCTTAATAAACAGTTCTTTCCCTTTAGAAGTCATCACAAAGACCACACAGAAAGCGGTACATAAAAAGAAAGATATAATAAAACGACGTACCTTCGGCTATCATAACGATGTACTCAGCCCGGAGGCCTGCAAAAGACATATGTATTCTTTGTTTTTGTGTCTCTTTCTGACAAGACGGATTATATTCCAAGAGCTAGGAATATTTTTGGGGTGGTTTTTGAGGCAAATTGAAAATTTGTTTGCTGTCTCTCCTAATATACTCCGATATGAAACTGTAGACCTGGTGAGTAACGGGGCTTTTTTGGGGAAGATGGTTGATCGACGAAAAAGAGCTTCTAAAAAGTCCCCCCAAAAGAACTGTCTTTTTGAGTATACAATATTTTAGCTATAAATAATACCTGAATTACAAGTTAAGTTGCCTAATAACAATTTAAATTATTTATTTATGTTTTTGCAAAATATTTTTGAGAGTGCGTGGCACTGTTAAAAACCCGACTAAATCGTCTTTATTTTTTCTATTCTTTAAATATCAAGCTCCAAGGTTTTAAAAATATTTATAAAAAATATATATTTTTTTTAATTTCGGGGTTTATTTAGGCTTAGCCCCGCTATTCAACAACCAGGTTTGCAGTTCCATGTCGGGATATAATAAGAGAGGCATCATACAAGTTTTCAGCTTGCCTCAAATACCTTCCCAAAAAACGGTCCCAACTCTCGGACGATTACGTTTGTCCGCGTTTAAATACGAAGGAATAGATAAATCTCTTCTTTATTTTCTTTCATAAAAGCTGTATAAATTTTTGAATCATTTATATCTATCTTCAAGTATTGAGAAGTCAAAACATCATACTTACATCCGTATTCACAAACAATACTTGAGTAAGTATAGTAGTAATACTATGGTGTAAGTTTGACCTAAACGCCCGTGTGGCGGCGGGTTAGAATACATGTGTCGCCACCCCATTTCTACCCGTTGGTAAAACAGTGACTCAAGTATCGTCTATGAATAGGTTTATTGCCCCTGTGCGTTGTGAGACCTCTTAACATTATTTAGAATAACCTAACTTCTTTTACATCCTCAAATAAATTTCCTCATCTCAATAATATCGAATAATAAAATCCTTCCAAATCAACGTAAATCAACCTTTACCCAATTTCTTTAAAAATAACCCAATTCTTGTGTAATTCAAAGCCACATAGGAATTCACTGATAGAATTGCGTATTTATAAATCAACGTACATTTTATGGCCTGGAGTACTCTTCTGAATTAATTAGTTGAGCTTAGAAAGTGTGTTGGGAAATAAATGCGCGTGCGGGGAGGCATTTTAACTGAAGGGCCTTGTTTGGTCGTAAAATTTTGTTTTAACAATTTATTTTTAACAAAAATAAAAGCCCTAATCAGTTTAACCAAAGAAATTGTATCCGTAAATTGTTATAAGGCGTGGAGTTAAAATTATTTTCATAAGATTTTTAAGTCATTTTAGATTACAGCATTCTTTAAAATCTCTATAAGATTTTTAAGACAATCAAACAAACATTCCCGCTTTATAATATTAGTACGATGTCAAAAAAAAAAAAATGTTTATTCAGTAACAATTAGTTTACAGTTTCTTTAGTTCTTTGAGTTGATATAATAATATGATGTTATCATTTTTATTCCTGCATATATGGGTTTCACTTTAATTATATAGGGTTTCAATCGTTGAATTAATATTAAATGCCTAATGAAAACTAACTCAATCGCTTACTATCAACATTATCCCAAATAAGTACACAATTAGTTATTCAATTAAGTCCGTGACAAATTAATTAGAAATACAATATTCAGGGCCTATAAACGTAGAATCCGTGCGTAGCTTGTGAACATTTAGAGAGTCTCCAAAACGTTGCGTTCAACGGATCAACGCATTGTACATCTGCGTTGCGTTGACGCAAAACATCAAAATGAAACTATATTACTACAGCTTTGGAGTCGACGAAAACAACACAACGCTATTGCAATGGGGAGTATCATAAAATATATGTATTTAGTGGATACAGCAATTTGCACCTGAGTGTGTTCGAACCCAACGAAAATTATGATGTGATGGACACTGTAACTTTTTACTATCTGGGTGTTAATTTATAATCTATAATTTGTATGTATTTACAAAAAAGTATGTTTAGGTTTATCTATCAGTTATCATAGTACAAGCCTTGATTATGGGACTACATAGCGTAGTGTTAAATGTCCCTGAATATTTATTGATTTATTTATTTCTGAATGTAAAACGACTCAGGGTTGACGATGACGCAACGCAGCGCAACGAAATAATAAGGTAATTATTTTATTAAAATATTTCGGAGAAAACGAGAGGGTTATTTGGAGGAATTTTGTAAAGCCATAGAAAACTTGTTACAACTTTTCTAATAATAACATAAAAAATGTATGTAAAACGACTCAGCGTTGACGCAACGACACAAAGTGACGCAACGCAGCGCAACGTAATAATGGAACCTTCCTCTTAGAGTTACGCATGGAAGTTAACAATTTTACGCACCTGTTGTTGGGTAATTATTTTATTAAAATGTTTCGAAGAATACGGGTAATTTTATATGAGGGGATTACGGAAAGGCGTATTTGATGGAATTTTGTAAAGCAATGGAAACTTGCAATAACTTCTCTAATTAAATTTTTTAAACGACTTTTAAAAAAAAGGAGGAGGTTTTCAATTCGACCGTATTTCTTTTTACCGCATATCTCCGGCGTTTATGGACCGATTTGGAAAATTCTTTTTGCATTTGAAAGAGTAGAGTTTCAGTGTGGTCCCATATAAATTTTTCATCACGACGTTTTGATTGGGGAAGTGGATATCATATTCCGTGCTACGTGCAGTGTCTAAGGTTCGAACCCCGCGTCTAAAGAAATATCATGTAATGATAATGAAAATTGTAATCTATATGTATAAAATAAAGATGAGTTAATTATAACTCGAGATCTGCTGGACCAATTTGTCAGAAAATACGTTGGGAGATAGCTTAGGACCAAGAGAACGACATAAAACTTAATAATAGACTAAATAAATAAAACTTGATAAATAAAACTGGACAATAGACATTATGTTAGTATAAAGAAATAAAAATTAAGAAAAAACAATGTAAAGTAAGAAAAGTTAAAGGCTATTTTATTTAAATGTTATTCTGAATCCTACTTATATGAATACCATCATTTCATCGCATCGCAATCATCCTCAGAAATAGAGCACAAGTGGAAAAAATGATTATAAAAATAATCAGAAAATCATGGACAAAAATGTTTCAGAGATTCTTTATCCACTTATCAAAATGCAAATGTCCCATGAGTTAAAATCACTTTAACAGAATTTGCTATTTTCTTAAACGATGGAGGGTTAGATGAGAGTGATTTTTAAGGGACGTAAGGCGCTGTACGCATATTAATCATGTTGTTAGGAACCAAAAACACATAAAAAGCATAAAATTAGAATGATTAATCCTTAAATTAATAAATATTATAAATGCGAAAGTATGTGAGAATGTATGTATATTCTTACTTTCACGCAAAAACCACTGAACCGATTGTGATGTAGCTTGGTATTCACCACTCAGAATAGCATAAAGGCTACTTCTAATCTCGGAATTCCCACGGGATCAAAAGCTATATGCGCAGGTGAAACCGCGGGGCGTAGCTAGTAGTAACCGACTTTCAAAAAAACGAGGAGGTTATCAATTCGACCGTATTTTTTATGTATGTTAACGCATATATTCGGCGTTTATGGACCGATTTGGATTTTTTTTTGCATTGTGATTGAAGATATTCCAGGGAAATCCTCGAAAATCAAGCCTCGAAAACAGAAGAAGCTCTGCGGCTAAGGTTTAATGCTGTATATACCAACTGAATTGTAATTAGATGATGTGATTACCCTTCACAGGACACTAAAAAGGGAAAATAAACTTTTTGCCAAAAAATAGAAACTCTCTAACAAATAGAAGATAACTTTAATATTATTTTTGTTGAAATCTATACAACGTCGGTGCCTTTATCTATTTTAAATTAAACGAGATTATCACCTAATTAAATAGAAGTTATTTTCTACTTTCTAGAGTGAGGAAGTCGGTTCTACTTTCTGGCAAAAATTTATTATAATATATTATCGCCGTATACTGAACCATTTAGGCTAGTTGTATAAGTTAGTTTGAAATTTCTATATTGTTGGAATAATAATTAACTGAGCCATACCAATGTGGCAAACTTTGTTAGCTATTATTAGGAGATGGTTTATAACCTAAACTATTACAATAGGCTAGGTGTTTTGTAATTCAAATTTTAATTAACCAGTGTTATATTTACCCTAATCTTTGCTAATTTATTACTATTTATAAAGGAAACATTTGTATTTTTGTATGTGTGTATGTTTTCGTAAAAAAATACTGCAGGAAAATATTCAGTAGAAAGCTGCATCTGTATTAATAAAGGCTATATAATATTATGTAATGGCAGCGAAGCCGCGCGGATCGACTAGTAAAAAAAGCTGGTAACTGGCCTGATTGTTCATATTTAAAATTCATAGAAATACATTTTCATATAGACTGCGCATTCAAAATAAAAGAGAAGTTTATAATATTAAATATTTATTACAGAAACATTCATTTATATACATTTTGCTCAATGATCCTCCATAACATAATATTGATCCAGGAAATAGTCATCGTCATAGGGATACACTGAAAAAGTCCAGAGAAATAAATAACTTGAAAAAACAAATAAAAAATTGTTCAAAGAACATACTGTAAGCTAATAGAGGGGCTATATAAATTTATGTCGAATGTGAAAGAAATGTACTATAGGTCTACACAACTGGGCAATTATAGAACCAGTCAGTTAACAACAAATCACAGCTAGTCATAACGACTATTAGTAAAGTGAGGGTAGATGGGTCGTGACGTCATAATATGTTCGAGCACCAGACGCAATCGTTACCAATACGCCCAGATATTGAACACACTCTTTTACGGCTATTTTCAATAATGTATCAACGATAATGAATAGATTGTTAAGTCAGACTATATGACAATAGATAGACAAAAGTCATAGCAAATGTATTCGTCAATAGATAGTGAGTAATAAGTGCAAATAGATTTGTCTGACTTTAGTAAGCAAAACAAGGGATAGATAGAATATTGAAAACAGCCGTTATGGGACTTTGATGACAGCTAAAAACAACAAGTTACATTTGCATAGAAAGATGAGATACAGAACTTGATTATCTTCTAATATATTTAAAATAAATAATCTTATAATAATATTTATAACAAATCTTACATAAATATTCTGTTAAATTTTTAACATCAAAGCATTCTCCCATATGGACGACTTGCCACACTGAAAAGAAAATATGAAACTAATTTATTACCTTCTCACTGACAAAAATTGTAACATCGTGATAGAATACTAGCGATCCGTCCCGGCTTCGTACGGGTTTTCGTCAACTATTTTAGGGTTGATAATTGAAAAAAATAGTAAATGCGGGATAGTTGTTTAGTATGACATTATGTATTCTTTGGAGTTGTAAACTATAATAACGATGTAATCAAAGTGGCTGTTGAAAAGAGTAACTATCGAGTTTATTGCCGGTATCTTCTCGATAGAATCGACGTCGACTCGTTCGTCGTATCGTTCAACATTTACAAACATTTGCTCTTGCCTTAAAACTTATAAATATCAAATTTCAAAATTGTACCTTCATATCTCTCCATACAGTTCACATAATCCATTAAACAGTAATTTTTAAACGTATAATACGTGTAGTACAGCGTTCTGGCACAAAGCTTTCCCGTACTAAAATAAGAAAATAATGAATTTAATTGCTGGTAAAAGCATTTGAAATAATGTACGTACATATTTTTAGTTTTAAATGAATATTTGCGGAGACACTTTATGAAATTGGTATGACTTTTTAACTATTTTAAAGGAACATTTTGTAAAAATATAAGTGTTATAAATGTAAAAAGAAAAATAGTGTGTTAGTATGTGTTTTCCGTGAATGTTTGTGTGTGGTTGCCTGTATTAATGTGTGTAAATATAATAGTTTTGTAGTTATATTTAGGAGGGCAATAAGAGTAGGAAGCTTTACAGGATAATAATACTGGTGCAAATTGTATTAAATTGTCTGTATGCTTTCGTCTGCGACTTGGATTTCGTAAACCAATAAAAGTATTCTATATTTTGACCCAGGTAATAAACATATATAGTGGCTTTGAAAGTAAAAAAATGTGTATTTTTCAAATAAATGGTTATAAACTCTTTTATTTAATACCGTCCAATGTTTTCAGTGTATTTTTGTGTAAAAAACATACAAAAATCAAAAATACAAGCTATCATTTTTATAATATTTTAGAATGTATACTTGTACAACGATAACCTTCTGGTACAGTACTGTTTATCCTTACTAAATTTTTTTCCAAAAACTTAAAGGCACCATATAAATATTACATATAAGTAACCCTCGTTTATTACCTTTATTATAATAGATAGATTTTTGTAAAAATGGAATACATACGTATAAGCTCTAAGACAATAATACACAAGATAATCGCAGTCTTCGTTGAAGGACACTCGGTAAGGCTGTGTTCGGACCACTCGCTTCATCGTCGTGGTTGGCATTGTGTACCTTTAAATGTTTAGTTCTTTGAAAAAGTTCTTCGTTATCCTCCTACTGAATGTATTATTTTTGGGGTATGTTTTGAATCTTTAGGATAATATTGAAATGCATTTCACATTCCTCTCCCATCATGTTCTACTCCTCTCCGAATTTCCCATCATTAATTCCCCAATATTAAGCTGGCAAGGCATCTCTTTGATGTTGTAGATGTTCAAGGGCTGCGGTTAGTCACTTAACATTAGATGAACCGCAAGTTGATGAGAGGAAAACCCCAGTGATGCCCTTGTCTAAGTACCAAAATACAATCGATCAAGAAATATCACAAGAATTCATATATCTTCTTCTGGCCCCTGTTTAAATAAACAGCATTCTTGTAAATAAATGTTATGTCTTTGTAAATAAATAAATTAATATTCAGGGACATTTAACACTACGCCATCGAGTCCCAAACTAAGCAAAGCTTGTACTATGGATACTGGATAACTGATAGACTTACTTATATATACTTTTTATTTTTGTAAATAGGAACATTTCTAGCTAATTTAAGGTGGATTTGCTCTTGATAATTCTTCATTAACTCAATTTCTTACATTCCATTTTTATTACAATTAATACTATAGATTTAATAGACAGTAGAAAATTACAATATTCATCACATCATAATTGTTTACTCCTGGGGATCGAACCCATACCCTCCGGCGCAATACCATTGCTGTGTCACTGCGCCAATGGGGTCCATATATCTCTATGTCTCTGTCTATATACCTCTGAGCAGCCTTATCACCAGCCCCCACGCCCTGCGTCACCATTGTGTTCAGTTCCTGGTTGTCGAAGTCATCTGGCACGTGCTGGCGAAGCAGCTTATCCGTTATACAGACGGAGATTACACATAGCAAGAGAATTGGCACTGAAAATAGCGAAATGTTTTTCTATCACAGTCAAAGTATATAGCACGATTGTTGACGTTGAAAAGCCTTAGAGCTGTAAAAAATTCTGTGCTTGCTGAAAAGTATACATGGATTTCTAAGGACTCCTTCCTTAAAAATACATATTCATGATCCCAGCTTAAGAAATAACATCCGTTTTTGCAAGGAACCATGTAATACGAATGTAATCTGTTACAGTCCATATCGAATATAATCAAAATATTTTATTCTTGTTATCCTATTATGATATCATTTACCAAATAATTAAATAATTAATAATTATTATTATTATTGATTTAAGACTTCATACAAGGTAATATTTTAAGATAAAATAGAATTACTTTTTAAAATTCACGAGCATACCTTAAACATTTTTTCTTTAAAAATTAATTGCTACATACCAGCCACTTGTGCTAGGGCAGTTTGTATTTTATCGTCCATGTTATTCATTTTACTGAAAGTAATTAAAATGAAATTGTAATTGAAATATAAAAATGCAAAATTAATTGAAGGTGTTCTTTTGGTCAGAGGAAACGACGAAAACTAAAAGCAAATGTATTAAATAGTATCTAATGCTAGGGCTCCATATACTATCCGTATCGTACGCATCGGACGTCGATACGATACGATATCGTATTTGACGTATCGTAAAATTCGTCGGAGAGCTGGTACTATATTTTGGGAGGTCTTTGAGGCAAGCTGAAAAATTGTATGATGCCTCTCCTATTATACCCTGACATGGAACTGCAGACTTGGCTGGTATCTTTTTGTTTTTGAATTAAAAAAAAACATTTGGAACGCATTGAGAAATTAGTTGTATTGAAACGGTTTATACTCTCTGTTTTAACTCGGTGGAGACCGAGAGTTTCGGACCGAAACAATCAATTTAAATGTTTTACATCGTGTAGTATTACTTACACAAGTATTGAATGTCACACAAGTGTCCACTGGGCTGCGTCGAGCGGTACGTATTAACTATGCAAATAATACCGACTTAATAAAAACAACGTCTAGCTTAAGAAATCGTCTTAAGCTAGACGTTGAATTTATCTAAATTAGGAACAATGATACAACAGAAAATTAAACAACAATTATCAAAAAATAGATAAAATAAAGGTATACCTTACACTTATTTTATACTGATACCGTAACCTCTTTCCATCCCTGCTTTGAACCGGAGCATGCTGTTTATTTAAGTTTCAAGAAAACATGTTATTCAATAGTTAGTATTGTCTTTTGTTCCTAATCCATAAATATTTTGTGCTTAGTAAGCCAAATGTAAGTTGCTAACGTTTCAAAATTTTTTAACATTATAAAAAATGTATAAAACTTTAAAAGCGGAAGGTATATTTTCCACTCAATCTCAATACAGATCACTGTAACCATATTTCAGCCAAAAACCTTAACTAGACACTGCACGTTGACCTTCCACATGCAATTTTAAACCTTGTTCCCAGAATTTAAAGTTTATTTTAAGTTAAAGTACCTTGAAGATAGGAAATTGAGCTATTTGTCGGTAAGGAAGCCAGCAATAAGTCACCGACTTGCAAGAAAATACAAATATTTTTATTTCGCATTGAAATTCTCTTGGCAATTCACGTGTGTAATATAAATATATTATAGGTAACTATTCTAGCTGGGGAACTTCATATTAAGCCTCCTCGACACATCAGCAATCGCATACGCGAACGTCATCTGTCGATGGATAAAAATACCTTCATTTCTTTTTGATTTCCCGCATCGGTTCGTAAATGCCGGATATATGTGGTAACATACATAAAATGGGTCGAATTGAGAACCTCCTCCTTTTTTGACATCGATTAAAAAGTAAATATTTTGTAAATCAACGTATATGTGCATGAAGAACCGAATGGTATTTTTCACAATAAATAGCGCAATACCTGATGAAATTAAGTATATATATATGATAGGAGCTACATCTGCCAACAAACTATCCTACAATTTGGCAGAGTAATATATATTTTAAGTTTATAATATATGGAAAAATAAATTAAGTGTAAAATGCATTAAAGTACACAGCCGAAGCCACAGACAGGTGCTAGTTCAATAAACAAGCGCCGGCTTAACTGGACTATACGCAACTCGACATTGTAAATTTACAGCAATTAATCAGAGTTAGGATTCAGGATTCTGCCCCAAGTCATCTTATAATACCTATACGTATATATTACTATCCTCATTTTGATTAGCGCATACTTCTTTTTCATTTCATTATCTACAAAGTTTATCTATGCAGTCTTGAAGAAATTAGGGGACATAAAGTAAGAGGAACAGAAGTTTCCAGTTAGCATATCTGTAAGTAGAGTTTCAAGTTAATAGTGTGTTGCCACCCCATTTCTACCCGTGGGTGTCGTATGAGGCGACGGGTAATTCTGCTGCGTACTTCAGCAGTAAAAGAGTGGGAGCCGAGCATTGCACGATTGAGCCAAGCTCGCACTGGTGAAAGATTCACATCCACATTTCGTACGGTGAGCGAGGGCCCTGAAGCCTGTATTCCCATCTCATTCCTGTCCCTTCGTGTTCTACTCCTCACCCAATTTTCCTTCATTAATCCTCTCCTTCCTTCAAGCTGGCAAGTTATCTGCAACGGCGACTTTAATGTTGTAGATGTTCATGGGGTATTCACCTGATGTTAAGTGACTGCACTTAACATCAGGTGAACAGCCCATGAACCGCATGCTTTGCTTGCTTGCTGCAACATAAAAAAATGAGGCATGGTTTACACACATAATGTTTTTGTGCCCTTGTCTATCTATACATATTATGTATATTCGTATTCTAAATGGCGACTAGACAAATGGCTCATTTGAAACGTGGAGTAAAGCATCATTTGTGAACTTGAAATAATGAGGCGAAGTAATTTCAGCGCGATGTAGCATGTTGCTGTGGAAACTAGGTCTTCTAATGGAAAATGTGTTTTGTTGGGGTGATGGTGGTGAAAAGTGATATTTATCATTGGTTAATATCATGATAATTATCAGAACACTTCTAATAATATTCTAGTCTTTATTCAGACACATGTCTATCGAAAAATATAAAAAAAATGACAGAATTTCCGCCAGTGCGGATGAGGTCGTTTGAGCTAACTTTTTCCAATGCGTTTTTTTTGTTGTATTTGGGGTTCTTACCAGTTCATAACACACTTACTCCAATTCTCTTAACCACGTATTGTATGACTTGTTCGTCTCCATTTTTGTCTTCTTCTTTCTTTGTTACTTTCGGTGTGATGTTAGTTATTTGTCTTAGTATTGTGTTTCTTATTGTTTCTTTTACTTTTTATATGAGTCTGGTAAAACATGAGCCCCACGTCTCGCAAACATGAGAATTGACAAGACACAATTGTTGTAGATTCTTTAATCCAACACTATCACAACACTTAATGATATTCCAGATAAGTCTATGAATTTTAAACACTTTAACGATTCAAAATAACACAATATCACATTGTTAGGCATTAGTCACCGCTTTGCCAGATTAGTGCACGTCAGCCTGTCAACTGCTAAGCGTGGCTTAAAGCCAAATACAATATTATCGCACTAAACTCAGTATAATTCTACCAATATTTTAAATATTTCCTAATATGGAAAGAAAAAATATTTAATGAAATTAAGTAATATAATAAGTAGAAAAAAAACCACTTCAATTGTTTTTTAACCGACTTCAAAAAAGGAGGTAGTTCTCAATTCGAGCGTATTTTTTATGCATGCTATCGCATATCTCCGTCATTTATGGACCGATTTGGAAAATTCTTTGCATTCGAAAGAGTAGAGTGTCAGTGTGTCACAAAATTTAATCACAATCGGTTCAGTAGTTTTTGCGTGAAAAGTAACAAACACACATACATATCTATATTCTCAAACCTCCGCATTAATAGTAGGATTATGACTGTAAAGGTGGTTATAACACAATATGATGAATAGTCCCCCTGCAGTGTCAGCTGGATAACTGCACGTCAGCCTGTCAGCCATTAAGCGCGGCTTTACGCCAAATATACCGGAATATTATCGTAAAGTTACATTATTACTGTTACATAAATTCAATTCTACTAATATGTAATATGCGGGTGTCCGGAGGCCTATATTCCCATCTCATTCCTCTCCCATCCTGTTCTGTTTCACTCCTAATTTCCCATCATTGATCATCTCCCTATCCCCTCCCCTTCCTTCAAGCCGGCAAGGCATCTACGACAGTTTACTGTTGTAGATGTACATGGGCTGCGGTCAGTCACTTAACATCAAGTGAACCGCATGCTCTGCTTGCCAGCTGTAACATAAAAAAATACATATCTTGTGTATCAAAAGATCAAAATAAGGCTTTATTGTAAAATTCAATTTGAGTTCCATAATTTAAGTAAATCAATAGTCTTGTAGCATTCGAAACTTTTCGAGCTAGACTAAGACTTACGTAAGTACCGCTAAATCTATTCTGTCTGAACCCACATCACTCATTCCCAAGTCTATATACTCTTTAAATTTCACCTATAAATAACTTTATGTTATTTTTGCTGAAATCTATGCAAAATCTTGTTAAATTGAAAATAGGTAAATGCATTATTTTTTTTTTTTCATTTTCCGTGACCTGCAAAGGGTAATCACATGATCTAGTCACAATTCAGTCTCTAAGTTAGAGTTTAATGGGTATATACATAAAACCTTAACCGCAGAGCTTATTCTGTTGATTTTCGAAGAGTTTCCTGGAATATCTTCCACATGGATGATCAGACTTAAACCAAATTTCTCAATTGACACTATCAATCATTTATCTCAAATCGTTCCATAAATGGAGATATGCGGAAACATACATAAAAAATACGGTCGAATGGAGAACCTCTTTTTTCGAAAGTCGGTTAAAGAATAGGAAAGAAACGAGAAAGTAATATTTAAAATGGTATATTTCACGGCTAAACTTTGTAGACAGTATCTCTACAAGTTTGGACGATACTGAAGTCTCGCCTTCCATACAAAATTTATGTTCATACATCTACTCAATACTTGGTTTTCAATGAACTAACAACGTTCTATAAGTGAATCAAACTTTCTTTGAAGTCAATCAAAAGTCTTGTTCTATGCAACTGAAATCTGAGTTACGTATTTCTTTATTTTTCTTTAGAAGTATTTGTGACTGTATGAAATGGAACAAACCCTAAGACTGACACACAATAATATTGCCAATCTAAAAATTGATAATAATCTTTATTAGATACAAAAATTATTATTTTTAAATTTCACACAAAAAATTAACAAATTGTAGAGAAATGTTCAAGCAGACACATTCATCGAACGAAATACAATACCAATAAAATTGATACAATTTTACTTCGACATTGTGGAAGCAGAAGGTAACATATTGTGGGAAGGGAATTGGCACCAAAAAAATATTGACACTGACATAATTATTATAAATTTATAAATAAGTAGCTAAGATCCGCGGTTTCACCCGTTCCCGTAGGATTTTCGGGATAAAAGCGATGTTATGTTATTCCTAGGGGGTTCAAAAGAATATCTGTACAATTTTTATGCGAATCGGTCCTGTAGTTTCGGAGCCAATACATATAAACAATCAAATTCCTCTCTATAATATTAGTATGGATGAACACTTTTGCAGCGCCGGTAATAAATACCGCGTTTAGCAGTCGTCAGTCAAAGAATAAAGCCAGAATGTAAAGATTTAAACAAATTTTTCCTCTTTATAATATTAGTATGGATGAACACTCTTGCAGCGCCGGTAATAAATACCGCGTTTAGCAGTCGTTAGTCAAAGAATAAATATGTATATAAATGTAAAGATTTTAAGTTTTTTCTAAATAACCCTAATGCACCTAACTACACTACTACAAAAATAAAATAAAACTGATGCAAGCCAAAACTTAACAAGCAAAGTGTTACATAAGCCGTTAAATCTATTCTCTCATATTCGCAAGTCCAATGTGTGCGAAACTTTAAATTCCCGCCCATGTCAATAAAATGCAAATGGTTGCATAATCTATGCGGTTTTTCGCGTCAAAATGCTTTGCATTCATTGGCTAACGCTTCATTGTTACTAGCACAGATAATATATACTAGGTTGCTAGTATTAAAATTGAATTTCTAGCTTGTTAACTGCATTTTAACTGCATAGAAATAAGTATCGGGGATGCGGTTTGAATAATTGATTTGATTAGGCTCGTCGGATAGTCATAGGGGAAGATAATGCAAATTAATTCTATTTATAAATGAAGATATCGTCGTTCATTTCATCTCTTAATATAGACGTGTTGGAATTACTAGATTAAAATTTTGCTTGTATTAAAAGTTACAGTTGTACAATCCTACTAATATTATAAATGCAAGTGAGGATGTATGTTGATGTTTGTTACACTTCACGCAAAAACTACTGGACCGGTTATGATGAAACTTGGTTGACATATAGGTGGGATTTAGAATAACATATAGGTTATTTTTGATCTGGGAGTTGCCATGGGATAGAGTTATGCGGGTAGCAGATAAAACGTTAATAAACAAGAAGTGTGGGTGATGGGTTGTTATAAATAAACATTTAAAACAATTATGCACCCCCTGAAATGAAAGTTTAATATTCGATAATGCGTGTATCCTGGGATATGATTCCAAAACTAGATTGAAAAAATTCCACCATTTGTTGTCTTGCCACCAAAAAGTGTAAGAAAGGATGTATTTTTTTTAATTTGCGAAAATGTTGAATATCTCCAAAACCGAGACGATGAAAAAACATTATATTTTAACTGAATTTTTATATATTAGTAAGTAAAATATTCGTTTAATCGGCATAGCATGAAAAGAGTAAAATATGTGATTTGCATGTCATACTATTAACATAATAGACATGCCATTACGAACACGCTCGCACGCTATGATACACAATCTTTGACATAATTTATAATGCAACGCTATGATAAACAATCTGACATAATCTATGGTACTGTTATTTTTTTAATGCATTTTTAATTTGATTGCTGTACAAATAAAGCTGTAGATTATACTGAATAATATGTTTTTTCGTTGATTAGTGATATCTCTCTAAATTAAAGAATTTTCATTAAATACACCCTAAGCTTGAAGTCACTTTTCACTTATCTTGTTAATTATGATTTTATAGCTATAATTCAGGACTGTAAGATTATTAAATACTTCTATTTTTTAATGCTAATTATCGGATCTTTTTCTGCTTCTGAAATAACATGAGCGGTATCTTCTATCTACATATAGAAAAGAAAGTCGCGTTAGTTACTCCACTTATAACTCAAGAACGGCTGAACCGATTTAGCTAAAAATTCGTAAGCAGAAGGCTTAGAACCAGGAGAATGACATAGGATACTTTTAATCCCGGAAATCCCACGGGATCGGGCTATATACGCAGGCGAAATCGCGGGGCACAGCTAGTTTTCTAAAAAATCCGATGTTACTAAAAATGCTTCGCCCGAAAGCCCCGCTCTTCAAAGTTATCTATGAGCCAGGTCTGCAGTTTCATGTCGGGGTATAATAGAGGCATCATTTATTTTATTAGGTCCACCAACTGGACGTAGCACTACAACATTTACAATAACATAAGTATATATAATATAACACCTTCTAGAGGTGAACACGACATATGATACTAATCATTTTATACACAAATACTATGTAACTCAAACCTAATTTTGATTCACTAAATTTGTCTTCAGGTTGCCTCAAGCACCTATCCAAAAATGGACTCAGTTCTCGGATGACATGATTTGGCTGAAGAAGAATACTTAGTGTACCAATTCATACAATTCTATTCAAATTTAATACTCACACTTCTTTTGATTTGAGAATGGCTTCTCACATCTTCTCTCTTCTCTATTTGTTCTATATTCTTCTTTATTCTAGAAGGATTGAACAAGCGCCAAGTAAAGAATCAGGTCGTTTTGTGAGCTCACGCCAAGTGACGACAAAGCGTACTGATTCTAATACCGGCACTGCTCTTATCTTCTCTCCGCTTCTTTTCTTCTTCTTCTTCTTCTTCTCTTCAAATTTTACCTGTCTTTATTTTTTAGAATATTTTTATTTAGCCACTAGCTTTCCGCCCGCGGCTTCGCGGCTCGCGTGGACCCGGCAATTCGAATTTTTCTCGAATTCGAATTCGAATCTTTCGTAAAAACATTTAAAAGGAACAAGGAACATTTAAAAAAAAGAATTGTCCAAATTGGTCCAGTCGTTGTTGAGTTATGCGCGATTCATTTTTATATATAAGATTAAGGGTAACAAAATGGACACTGTGTAAAAAAAATATTTGTATATTACGTTTCTTATACTATAAAGAGGAAATATTTTGTAATAAGAATAAAAATGATATATTTACTAAAATAACTTTACAATATATTTATATTAAACATAATTTATATAACGTTATCGCGGTAAATATAAGTAGGAATAAACACAAACGTTGACCTAAATCAATACAAGAAATATTAATTACTATAATAGCTGGTGAAAACAAATAGAATATGTATGAAACAGCATCTATTATCTTGACTTTTATCCAATATATGAATATCACAAAGATGAGCGTCTTTTCTACGTGTGCTAAATCCATTGCCTGTTTTTAACCACAAGGCAAATATTACAAGATAGATCTGCGGCAATGTACACAAAAATTCGGATCAATAATAATTTTCATTTTCTGAGAAATGGTTTCTGATTAAATGAGTGCTATCATGAGCTCTGTTTTCGTTTATTGAATAACTTATTATTCTCATAAGTAGAGTTAATTATGATATGCTTGTTTTGTTTTGCTTTTTGTGTATATTCTTACAATTTCCTTCTATTTTAATATTAAATAACACTTATTTGAGAGTTTGAAAATAATATTAAATGGCACTAACTATTAAACAAATTTGTTTGTTATTTATTTATTCATTTTAACCAAAACTAACGGCGTTGCAAAAAAAATTGATATTTTAACCAAACAACAGAACAAGTAAAGCTAATTACAGGTTTTCACAATATTTTTAAAACAAAAAACAAAACATAAAGTCTTACAATATTAACGTAGTCCAGGAAATAAATAACACCACACAAACGAACTAAGTGCACATGTTACCAAGCAATTTTTCAATTATTTTTTATTAATTTATCATAAACTTTACAATCTAGGGGAATGTAGAATTTAAAAACAAAATTGCTACGGAAGAAATTACAAATGGTTCACATAGTTCACGTATAATATACACTAGCTGCGCCCCAGGGCTTCGCTCTCATGGGAATATCGGGATGATATATTGCCTATAGCCTTCCTCGATAAATGGGCTATTTAACACTAAAAAACTTGCAAACAAGCAAACTCTTCAGCTTTATAATATTAAGTATAGATAAAAAGGACGCATTATTTAAAGTTACTGTGTTTCCTTCGTAGAATAGAATAGAATAGAATAGAAAATATTTTTATTCATGTAAATTTTACAAATGATTTAGGTCTGCATGCTCCTTTCCTGCTGTGACATAAAAAATATATCCATGCGATTGAACATAAAACCTAAACAAATCTTTTTTATCGAAACCGTTTGTCATTCGAGCATATCACGACTCGGTCAAACGATGCGATAGAAAATTTATGTTCCTCAAAACTACTGAACTGATTATGGTGAAACTTGGTATACATATAGATAAGGATTCATTATATTATATAGGCTACTTTTAACCAGGTTACGAGGGTGAAACCGCGCAGTTCGGCTAGTAATTTATATATCATCACATAATTTAAATGTTACAAAATCATAGTATAATCTTACAGTTCTTACAGCTGTTATTAAAAATCATGAGGTGAGATGTTTATAACATTGTAGCATATATTTTTATATATAACGTGTAAAACAGATTTATTGACAATTTTACACGACGGTATGGAGCAGCAGCCCTAATTATCATTACGTACTTTAATTCGTTTACTTTTTTGTCTACACTGTTTTCAACATGTGTCACTTCTTTTAAACCGAACTTCTTTTGGATCCACTGAAATAAATCAGCGTTAAAGTCCTTACAGACTTAAAAAATATGCTGGGTGGTATCCATTTTATGATTATTAACGGCCCTCCATTTGTACATAATATTTTTAGTCATTATTCGTGTTTTACACATTAAGTTATTTTTTAAGCATCAATTTTTAATTATGTAGCTGTGTTTTGTCATAATTAAACCTTTCTTTCTTTCTTTCTAATCATTTACTGTGTCTGTGATAAGTGTTAAATGATAGAATACTCTTTATCCGAATTTAACGCGAGCGAAGCGGCGCTCAGAAGCTAGTCTAAACCTAACGACTTGTTTTATATCGAAGTCGTTTGTCATTCCGATACACAGCTCGGTCGGACGACAATCGATGAGAAATATATGACCTGACTGTTACTGGTGTTACAAGAAGGGTTATTTGATTATATCAGGTGTTACATAGCTAGTGTTTCATTTGTTTACAGGACATTCTGATCATGTACCTAAACACGTAAAAAATAACGAAAAGTGACGGTGATGCTTTGTTTACTTAATATGGTTTAATTATTGAACGTGTTTTTTGCCGCCGTTTTTTTCACCACAGTATCTTTTAACTCGCTTTCTCCTACCAATATCCAGCTCTTGATCTCGCTTTTCAATGATTTACGTTCTTTGCTCTGAACCTTTCTTTATCGTTCATTGACCCACGTTGCCTGCCACGTCACGTAAACATGAAGTTCAATAAATAAATCATATTAAATTAACAAAGCCTCGCCGATCCTTATCGTTATTTTTACGAGTTCAGGAACATGTTCTGAATGTCCTGTGAACAAATGAAACGCTAGCTTTGAAACACCTTATATAACTTTTAAACTGTCAAATGAAATATGTTATGCTAGTATTCACAAATGATACTATGAGTTTACACAAAGCACAAGGCCTTATAAACCTATGAGAGACGATACTTAAGTCGCAATTTGTCACATGACGTTTAGATTCACACCCAAATTCACAAACGATAGTATGAGTTCTCACAACGCACAGGGCCCTATAAACCTATTCAGAGACGATACTTGAGTGGCAGTTTGTCACTTGGCGTTAAGGCATCTTATTGTTTTTGAATTAAAGACTTGTCATTTGGAACGCATAGAATGGGTCTTTTTTCGCATAGTAAGGGGAGGATTAATGATGGAAAGTTGGAAGAAGAGTAGAACAGGATGGGAGAAGGATGGGATGAGAATACAGGCACGGTCACTGGGCGAAATACAGTGCCATACCTGCTGAGGGGTGGAAATTACACCGGTACGAGCTTTGCCATTCGTGCAATATTCGGCTCTTTTATTGCTGAAGATGTTATGCAGCTCAGTTACCCTCTATCGCCTCTTACGACACCCACGGGTAGAAATGGGGTGGCAACACATGTATTGCAACCCGACACCACACGGAATTAACCTTTAATATGTTCTCTGTTTCTCATAGTATTTCAACTGAAGGTAGTTCTTAGAGTCTACGTCAACGTCGCAAGAAGCTCTTTACGCGCATTGGCGATTTCCCTTTCATAGATGCAAGATCTATCATAGTTAGAAAATCCTTCTTTTGGTTTTATACTACCACGCTTAAACTATTTTATACATACCTTAATCCAGTGGAAGCATTATGGAGAATTTAGAAATGAAGATGTATTTATATTAAGAGTGAGCGTATAATAATTATTTCGGCTCTATCAATAGCAATATTAAAAATACTACTATTAAAATAATGTTTATAGAATTTAAAATTTTGTTTATTATACATTATTTTACATTTAACATGATTCACTCACCCGTGACCATACTCGTGTGTTCAAAACGTCGGGTTAATAATTATGTAAAATAATATTTAATAAACTGCTTTTAAAATCTTTTATATAGTATTTTACTCAATATTATTATAATAAATTTAGAAATTTAGAAAACTGTTACAATTTCGGGTACCTAGCTATTAAACTTGTGTAATGATTGTATTTTCATTAGAAGGTATAAATAACAAAAATCAATATCAATGAGTGATAAATTGGTCTTTATTTAGCTAGGAACAAAATCTAAACAGCATATTACGTAATTGCATTTAAAATACAATAACTTAACCAATAAAATATGACTTATTGCTTGTTATTATATCTAGTTATGATATAAAATTTATTATAACGTAACAATAAAAATTAATAGTTTGGTGCTATACTGCTACTATATTTTATATACCAACCTAGACGTCTAATGTTTGGTAAAACCTTCGCATTTGATACCACAATTAAACATTGGATTATGTTTAATTATTTGCGTATAAAATGCGAAGAGCGTAACGAACAGCGTTGATGTGTGCTTCACATAACACAAAACATTGTGACTTCTAATATTACAAGTATATTTATTAAAAGAAGGAAAACTTTAGGCTGAGATTAAGTTGGTTTTGCTAAGCACACTCACAATATTTATACAGCATGATTTTTATTTACCCCTATATGAAATCAAACGCAAATTGTATATTTCACCATTATACTTAATTTATATGGCTAATTACATAATTTACCTTTGATATAAAGGGGGATACATCAAAATAAAGCGATTAAAAATTTGTATGAAGAAAAATTGATAATTGAAAATATACTAATTTTAGAACATTCAATATCTTAATTTACGTGACTTACTACTAACTTACTATTTAGGTAGAATTATAGGATAATTTAGAATTATTCAGTTTTGATGTTTACGTGATAAGATCTATAAAGCGTTCATTTATGTATTCCTATGACAAAGCAAACTTATACAATTTTAATATAAAGGTTACCGCGTACTATGCACACGGTGTGTTAGTGACAGTGTGCGGTAACCTTTTCAACTATACAGGGGTTTTTGGAAAATATTCTTAACCTCTAAAGACCACCTTAACTAACAACGAGAATTCTAAAGACCCCTCTACACATCAGCAGTCGCATACGCGGACATCGTCTGCGTCTGTGAAGATACGGTAATATGTCTATCCTTAGACAGCCGAAGTAGGTAATTAACGTCTGCCGATATACCTGCCAGCCTTCAACTGAAGACGTCCGCGTATGCGTCTTCCGATGTGTAGACGGGACTTAAGATTTTAGACGACTGTGGTGTGTTTCCACTGACGCAACTTCTGTTAGATTTACAGATTTCATGAATTTGAGAAGACATATAAAAAACGTTGTTGCTAAATATGCCAGTATTATGGCCTCGAAGTTATTCGTGTTTCTGGAACACCCTGTATAGTATACAATATACCAGCGCTGAAAACAAAAATATTTTGTTTCAGTACTTAAGTTTTATTTTATAATTTTTTTTCGAGATAATATTATAATTTTCCTGGGTTGTTTTTGTATATTTTTGTTCTAACGCTGATATTATAATTTCAAAGCTTTAATAAAACAATGAAGAAATAACTGGCTTTTCATTCTTAGTTTCGTATTTTTTTTCTAAAGAGGTTGACAAAGTATGTTTTTAAATTTAAAAAATGTATATATCATAAACCGTCGTAGCTTTAACTTCAACTATTCAAGTTGAAGTTTTCACAAATAATGCCTTATCGTTTCCATTTTAACAACAAATACTAAAAAAAATAAAAAAAATATATTACTCTGGCCTTCACGCGCAAATTCGACTCGCACTTCGCCGGTTTTACTTTGAAAAACATAACAACTAAAGACTTTACAAATAAATTGATTACGTTTCTTTTTAAATTTCCAAAGCAATAATTTCAAGAGAAAAGCCTCTTTTGAAATCGACATTTAAGACAGTATTTAAGTGGACTTTTTAGAGAATTACACAACACTATAAAACTGAGGGACGCGGAAAATTTTAATTACGTCATTATCAATTTCTACTGTAAGTGCGACCTTTAAAAGTCTAGAACTTTTAAACAAAAAGCTCTCCCTGACCGATTTCTCATTTTTTTAAAAATGCAAATCTCAACAGAGACTAGCCAGCTGCGCAGGAGATATTATAGTGCACAAGTGTACGCGCGAACACAGGTGCACTCTCTAGTCCTTTACTCTCATAACCCGATGGGACGGCAGACCGACACGACCGGAGAGAGATCAGGCGCTACACCGACGGCTTTACGTACTCTCACGGGGGGTGTTCCAACACCGTCAAATTTTAGTCTCAGGGCTGTTACTGAAATTTTTTTGAAACAATAGTGCACCAATAGTGTATCTACATGTATACATTTTTTAATTTGTATTACTACCTATGGCCCGCGATTTAAACGTAGTATTGTAAGATGAGTGCGTTTAAACAAACAAATATTTTTTCTCGCTTTATAATATCCTACTAGATCCATTGTTTCACCCGGGTATATCTCCCGTTCCCGTAGGATTTCGGAATAAACTATCATGTTGTCCTTCCACCAGTTTCAAAGAATCTCTTTACAATTTCATCAAAATCATTGGTTCATAAGATAGAGGTTACGTTAAAACTAAGTATGAAAAGCCAGTAATAACCTTAACTATGAAAAGAATTACATTGTTTAACTATTTGTACGTTTTCCATAATTATACTTCCATTTTAAATGCAAATCAAAAACTACATCTATAATATTTACCTATTTTTTATACTAAGTTAGAACATTTATTAAATTATGTCAATCGTAGGTGTAAATAAATAATTATAATAAAAAATAATGTTAGTGAAAATCATAAAGGTTCCATCACTTAGTTACAAAGTGCGATTTACAACATAAATATATTAGGTAATAGACAGAAATTAATAAGCTAAAACTGTATGTATCCAAAAATAATGTTCTCTTTATTTTTTCAAAATAAAGAAAAAATACACAGAAATAAAAATAATCATAAAGGTTCTCTCACATCTGTACATTTAAATCCATTTTAAAAAATATCAAACAATTTTGACACGAAAACTTAAATTCCAGATATTAAACTCTGTCAAGCTTTTAGATAATTTCCTCATTGTTTAATTTGAAATTATAAATTGCAAGTTATCAACTTTCGGGATTGCTTTGAAATCAGCGTTTTCGTTTCAAGAGAAAGGAAGGTAATTGAGTCTGAGGATTGGCTTTAATATGATTAAGCTTCTGTCCCGGAAAATTTAATCACAAAATTTGAATTTTATTGAGCCAAAGATACTTTTGGTATATATTTAATCTCTATATAAACCACAAACCACACGCTGGCTGAAATTTGACATCGGGAACGGGAAAAGCAGATATACGCGGGTGAAACCGCGAAGCACAGCTAGTGGTATGTAAAAGTCAAAATTTATCCGGTTACAAGGACAACATTTGTTGAATTCCTGGGGTTGCCATATTTTAATCATTGTAATTGTTGACTAAACGGTTGGTGCTTAAATCTACATCTTTTTTGTTGTGCACAATCAAAACCACACAAAACTTTACAACACGTGATTCAAGCGAGCTTATAAGCATTTATAATCAATTTCTTTCATATCCTTGATTTAAAAGAACGCCTGAAAAAAATAAACAAATATTTCCTCATGTTACAAACGTTTGTAACTTCAAGGGTCAACTTCTCTATTCCTAATCAACAAATTTGGGCAAGTACCCAATTTATTGTACAAAAACCTTCATTACTTTGTCTTGTAAAGAATAATTTTAAAACACAATGGGAGTTAAAAGAGCATTGAAACATTAAGCTATTGTCTCCGATGTAGGCTTGAAATTATCTTTTTATTTCCCTTTGTTATCCCCTCAAAAGCTTTGTTTCAATGTGTGGTTTTGCCAATATGTACTAAATATTTTCAGTCTATTTTGTGTATCATTTTTCATTAGTTCGACCTAGTTTTGAAATATTTTAGTATTTCGCGATTAAATAATTATTAATTTTTTCCTCTAATAAAGCTTTGATAAATAATCTGACTGACCTATGCAGGTTGTTATAATTTTTAGATTTACACACAAATCAAACTTCGTAATTAAATCTAATAGAAACAATTTTCCCCGTTATTTAAAAAACGAAATATATTTATTTAGCAAAAAAACAATAAATTAAAACTTAAGGTATAGACAAAGAAAATAAAAAAGAATAACAAAATGAATAAAAAATAAATACCTAAAACAAAAAAAAATTGCCTAGCTATTGTTGATTGATTAGCTAGCTTTATTATGAAATATAAAAGTATTATTTGGGTAAATTCTTAAAAATAAATTAAATGTTTGAAAGTGCCATATTCTGAAACTGTGAAACATTATCTTGAGTCACATTTTCACTGTTGTTTGCATAACTAATGTGTTTGTATAGGACAGTAAAAGGTGGTTCAAAATGTAGCAGGATACTATGAAAACAAACAGTTTAAAGGGTTCAAAGGTTAACAGTAAAGGATCTAATTTTTATCAACATAATTAAAAAGATAACAAAAATTATTACTTTAAATCTCCTCTATAGAAAATACAATAAAACGTAATTTTCTTAAAATATTAATTCCTTAAATAAAAATTAAAAATAACAAAGATAAAATGTATTATTTTGTACACTTCCATATGAAGACAGTTGGTAACAAACCGTTAATTTATTATTTTGTGTTCCACTTTTAAAATAAAAAAATAATATATTTTACCTCCTATATAAAGTAATGCAATATCTGAAACCCATTGTTTCCTTTTCCAATATCAGCATTTAATATGGGTTAATCATAAAAATCACTAATTACATTGCTAATAGGGGGAATTAGTTAAATTATAAAATAATAAAGTTTAAAAGCATGACGCGTCAATGTAAAAGCAAGATGGCGGTGAACATTGTCAACAGAGCGAGGGCCGGCTTCTGTGTAAATGCGCTGTTGCACTCGTCAGAATCGCAGCAGAATGTGCGTGCACCCCACCATTCTGCAAAAAAATATGTGTGTAAATTTTTTATTTTTTCATAATACTAAACTCTTTCTTTGAACATAGAACCAGTTTGACATACTGGTTATCACAGATTAGAGAATAATACCCGTGTTCTTATTAGAGAATAATACGTATCTCGAGCATTCCTCGACTTCACTCAACCTCTGTCAACGAAAATTTACATTCTGCTATGCTGCTACTAACTCTCGTCCACTCACGTTAATAAAATTTCGAAGAAGAAAATTTCCACCTCCATTCGTTACTTCGATCTAAATATTAAAATATTCTATTTTTATGTTACTTCAATCATGAATTTTCGATTAAAATTTGTTATACGAGTATTAGTAACCTGAGTGGAAGTAAAATTAAGGTAACTTCTTAGAATACGGGTGTAAAAGGCAGATGGGATGTGCCGAAGACTCGAGTGATATGTGTTATGTTCTTATTACGTCATATTTATTTCCCTTTAAATAAATTTTACTTAATATATCATACATATCTAAGTAATTCTAAATCATAAAACATTAATTTAAGCTCCTATCATTATCTTAATAACCTATTTCTTTCATATAACTTTCAAAAGAATTCCAATTTAATTAAAAACGTTCCCGGAATTCCTGTCCACTGCGCGAGTCATCAAATGTGAAAATAAATAAGAGACAACTCGGATGCACTGTAAAATGCCCATTCGGTTAGAGTGTTCGATCCCCAGGAGTATAAAATTCCATTTTAAATTTATATTGCTATTGGATATATTTGAATAATAAAGTAGGTACGTATAATAATAATAGCCTCCTCGATTGATATTGGTCATAGTGGCCAATATCAACGGAGACTAGCCAGATACATAGGAGATATGATAGTGTAAGTGCGGAAACACAGATGAACTCTCTATTCTTTTACTCCCACAATCTCATGGGACGGTAGATCGACTAACGAATTCAACAACAGTTTATATTTCAAAATCCGTCCAGGCGTTCAGACTTTAGGGCGTGCCATGGTGGTCATACAAACCCACAAATATACAAACGTACACTCGAAAAACATTACCCTCCTTCTGTCGCAGTCGGGTAAAGAAGGTATAATTGGTACTAAAAAGTATAAAGCTATCTCTTCTATTACGGTTATAATAGTAAACGGAGAAGCAATAACTAGAAGAACATTGTAGGTGGTGTGTTCAAAAAGAATAAAGAGAAGTAATAAATATCATATAACAAACATATTATTATAGACGTAGAGGATGTGGCAATGTTCTATGGCGCCGAAGGGTGTGGGTTCGATCCACGGAATAGAAAAAACAAGTGGAAGTGCCCTAGTGCTTTTTTAGTATGAGAACCAATGTCGCCAAACTCACACATTGACAAATTAAATCGTACAATGCATACAAAAGAAGTAATGTCAAAAATTGACAAGAAAACATTTCGGTTGAAAATCGTATTTATTGTTATTTAAAATGAAGTCTTTTTGTATGACAGTAAGGTAGTAATTAGTTTATCTGTTGAATCAATTTTCCACCTAGAAAAAAGGTAAAACTATTCATCGCTAGAGGGCGATATTATAAATTCATTAAATTTTGATCTCTAACACCTTTTAAATAAATGTTATATTTACGGTACAATCGTTTGACACTAAGTTGTCATTTTGCTACTCACCCAGTGATTGATCGTATCGATAACTACATGTCGATATTAGTTAAATTTCCACTATAACCGTAAAATAATTAAACATAAATTTAAGAACTCCAAGAGGAGGAAGTCGTCCTAACTGATTCCTTAATTAATTTGTATTATAAATTAATATATATTTTAATACTATTTATTTTCAATTTGTTTTTGTGGTTTGCAGTGTTACATTTTATCCGATGGTTTAAATGCTTCGTATGCGAGTCCAATACTCTTTTAGCTGATTGTATTAAATTCAAGTATTGTTTTTCCATTATTAATTTCACTTATTTATCGATAGCAACAAATTTGTCACATCCCTCATCGAAGCTTCTAGAACTTACATCATTTGATTTAGGTACGTATTAAAGTCAATTATGTACTTTAAGTCAACAGCATAAGGTATTTTTTAATTTGAAAAAATATACGAATTTGTGATTTTCACAATATTTTAAATTTTATTGTATTAAAACAAACTTTTATATTTGCCGGTGATAAGATACATCGCCATGAGACTTATTTATTATGCTGGATCGTTTTTACAATTTATAATTGCGGAATAACGCCTGATTTCAATATATTATATCTGAGGTCGAGACGTTATGTCACATCAAGTAGCGAATAACGACTGGACCGATGTTGTACTAATGTACAAAGTTAAAAATCGCAGGCTAGAGCAGCAGGGCACTTCCACTTGTTTTTTCTATTCCGTGGTTCGATCCCTACGAGTAAAAAAATATGATGTGATGAACATTGTAATTTTCTACTGTTTGGGTGTTTATCTATCTATGTGTATCAGTTATCCAGTATCCATAGTATAAACTTTGCTTAGTTTGGGCCTAGATGTCGTAATGTTAAATGTCCAGTATCTATACATATAATAAAAGAGGAACCGAACCATTTCTGTACATTGAATATTTTTCAAAAAGAGTGATTGGTATGTAATATGTATGTTCTATAGATACCAAAACCATGGTTAGAATTTT
>LQNK01001608.1:0-19980 GCA_001586405.1 Phoebis sennae | reverse complement strand
CTATTTCCATAGAAAATTATAAAAAGCACTATAGACATGCGCATATAATTATGAGCGGTCCTGCGGCCGTCATTTTTCTAAACTTTTGTTGTGCGCCTCTAAAAAATACAGAAATTAGTGGCCCACGCGTGCGAAGCCGCGGGTGGAAAGCTAGTATTTATATATTATAGACACATGTGAATGAATGTTGGTGAACCTTTCACAAATTCCTTAACTCCAAAATTTAGCAACTAATTACAGCTAATGCTTATGGTGTTTGGCTATTAGCGACGGTTTGCTCGTTTGTCCCAAAAACATTTCCTTTGTTTTGATTACTATACAAACAACAATTGTTCTTTTATTGCTGAACGTAAACAATGTTTATTACCAGCTATTCCGACGGTAATTCTGAAGTGTTAATATAACAATTTTGACAATAAAAAGGGTGTAATGTAATTATTATCCTATTGTTATGATCCCTATTACTTGGGAATTGCGAGCGGTTTATGTTTCTGTCTATAACTAATGGTATAGTATCACATTATACTGTTTCAGAAAAGTATCCTCATTTTTTTTTGTTATAGCTGGCAAGCGGGGCATGCGGTTCACCTGATGTTAAGTGACTGACTGCAGCCCATGAACATGCAATGGCATCTGCAACATAAAAGTGTTACAGATGCCTTGCCGGCTTGAATGAAAGGGAGAGGATTAATGATAGGAAGTTGGGAGAGGAGTAGAACAGGACGGGAGAGGAATGGGATGGGAATACAGGCCTCCGGGCACCCGCTCACCGTATGAAACACAGTGCAATACTGCTTCACGCCAGTCTTTTGCTTGGGGGATGGTAATTACAGCGGTGTGAGCTTGGCCCAGTCGTGCAACTCTTCCACACTTTTATTGCTGCAGATGTTGTGCTGCAGATGACGTATTCTAACCCGTCGCCACACGGGTAATAACACAGTAAGAGTACGAGCCTACCATTGCTTTTACATGTATAAGACCTAATTTGTGATAACTATACAATAAAGAGTTTCTATTCTATTCTATTCTCCGACGCGTACGATAACGAAGTAACGCGTAAAAAGTTCGCTCAGTTAAACTAATGGTAATATAGTACCCTAAAATAAGTTACTCTTCTAGAAATAGTTAATATACCATTATATAACGTAATACTATGTGGAGTTTGCAAACTCATGATAGGGGTTTAGTTTATAGCTCGCAACTGTAGTTAAATATCATGTATTGAAACTACATCGTCGCTACGATTTTAGTTTTACAGGCGAGTTTCTCTTATATACCACAGTATAATTCTATACTCTATGCCAAGCATAAGCCATTGTAGTCTTGTTGAGAAAAAACAAAACATCTATACATACATATAATAAAACAGTGACCGAACCATTTCTGTACATTGAATATTTTTTAAAAACAGTAATTGGTATGCAATATGTATGTTCTATAGATACCAAAACCAAGGTTAGAATTTTTTTTTTCTGTTTGTCTGTTTGTCTGTTTATCTGTTTGTCTGTTTGTCTGTTTGTCTGTTTATCTGTTTGTATGTTCGTCAATCACGTAATAACCACTAGGCAGATTTTGATAAAATTTCATATGTTGATAGACCATGATTAGGTGCAACTTATAGGCTACATTTTGTTTGAAAAAAATATTTTTAGGGGTGGCTTCCCATACATGTAAACGGATGGTAAAAAATAAATATGCGAGTACATCATTAAATAAGGTGTCATTGGATAAGTCTTTAAAATAAAATGGAGCTTTCTAAATGCGTTTTTTGCTAAAGTAAATATTTTTTGAGATATACGCTTCTAAAGTCGTAAAAATGTCATACCACGTGCCAATGTGAGATTTTGGTTGAGTTGCGGACATGCATTTTTATACTCTTAACGTATAGATTAAGACGTTACAAACACTCAATAAATAATTAAAAATCTTCAAAAATAACAAAATCTCCGCCCGCGGCTTCGCTCGCGTGGGCTACAATTTTCTGTATTTTGAAGAGGCGCGCGCAGTGTGAGATTTTGGTCAAACCTATTTCCATAGAAAATTATAAAAAAAACTATAGACATTCGCATATATCAGCGGCCTTGCGACCGTAATTTTTTTAAACTTTTGTTGTGCGCCTCTAAAAATACAGAAATTAGTAACCTACGCGTGCGAAGCCGCGGGCGGAAAGCTAGTTATGAAATAAAAAAAATCAGACGGTGTCAAACTTCTGTAAATAACTATTGGTTTAACATTAAAATAAATAGTTTCAGTAATTTTATGTTTTTCTCCTTTGCTTTGTTGCATGTTAGAAATTGCTTATAGCAATAAGGCCGCCTATTACCTCCATAATAAAATTTAAGATTTTTTCTTTGTATATTTTTATGTAATGTGTGTTTAATCTAATTTTTGGCAAAAAAATATTATTCATCATATAGTTTTTTACTTATTTCCCTCTACAACATTTTTAAAATTAACTTATTTTATCTGCTATCTGTTAATAAACGTACCGATGGTTCACTTAACCGTATATCAGCCGTTATCAATCATGTATCAAAGATTATGGATAGATTATAATCTCAGATTAAATGACATTTGATTGTCAAAAGTCATAACAAATGCTATTTGTCGACAGCATATTGAAATCAAAGTAAGTGCAAATAGATAGATTGGCCTGACTTTAGTAAGCAAAACAAGGGATAGATAGAATCAAAGACTATGAATAGATTGTAATATCAGATATTGAAAATGGCCCTAAGATAAAAACAATAAAATTCCTGTGTATTATCTCTATATTGAAAATGGCCCTAAGCTAAACACAATAAAATTCCCGTGTATTGGTAATCTTTAAAAAGGGTTGTTAATGATTCGTGTCGAAATCGTATAGCCCTGTTGGTCCAACAATTTATGTTACCTTCTGAATTCGCTCTTTTGTAATGGGTCTGTGGTTAGGGGCGGATTTACAACCAGGTAACAATTGAGAATTAAATGGAAATTAAAATGTTCCACACATTTTAATTTATTTCACAAATAATTCTCGCAGTGACCTACAATATATTTGTCAGCCTGTTATAACGTCTTATGACCAGTTCCTATAAAAATGAAACGAGCCGTTTTACTTACGGACAGTACAATATCCTACGAGGCGTAAGTCAAAAGCGTTTCTATAATAAACGTGACGTTAACATCACTACCAAAACTTGGTTCTGATTGGTTGATTAAAACCGCCCGTTATGAAAACCATTCGTTTGTGTTATACTATGACGTTCCGTCATTTACAGGAATCGGGCATAAGTAAAATTCGTATTCATAAATTAATAGGATGTCGTGAAATTACAAACATAATTTATGAATTACTTACTTAAAATATTAAGTGTTTTTATAAACACTTGTTAAACTAATACAGTTCGTTTTGTGGAAAATCTTACAATGAACATGTTTTTAATAATCACATCTATAAGAATACTCAATAACTTATATTACGCAATCACAATAATTGCATCTTCTTTCTACCACGCCGAAAAAAACAAGAGAGTCCAAAAGCGCGGCAATCCGCATTGGCCAATCACAATGCCGGATTGTCTTTTAATCGTCGAACTTGCAATAGCTGGCCAGTTTAAGGCAGGCTACTTAAAACAAGGTTTTAATGTATATTTAATAAAACAAATTAATAATTAAAGCAAAATTGCTAACACACATAACTGCGGCTGCATTGGGCAAGTAAATAAGAAAGGCTATCTATTATAACGCACTACAAATACATTTTTCAAACTAAATTATAAATGCGAAAGTTTGTGAGAATGTAAGTATGTATGTTTGTTGTTTGATTATCCAGAATAACATATAGGCTACTTTTAATTAGGAATTCCTCCGGGATCAGCAGTAAGATACTCGTGTGAAACGGTTGGGCGTTTCTAGTTAGTAATATATGTGGGTAAGACACAGCTAGTTATCTTAAAATAATAATAATAAATAAATATTCTCGAACATTTATCGCAACGTCATCTAGTCCCAACCTAAACAAAGCTTGTGCTATGGAAACTAGATAACTGATAGACATAGTTAAACATACTTTTTTTTATAAATACATACAGTATGTATGTATTTATAAAAAATAGATAAATTAACACTCAGACAGTAGAAACTTACGTCTCATAATAATTTTCTTCTCGTGGGAATCGAACCCACACCGTCCGGCGCAAACGATACTAATGTTTACTTAAAATATACATACCAAAAATGAATATTAGTTAATCTATATGACTAAGAAAATATCTTAGTCCCTTGAGCCGAAAACATGAATTAACAAATATTTACTCATCAAAAAGTTTGATTGCTCGCCAACTCTAGCATAACTCTGCAATCTTTAATACATTTCATCTAATTAAATTTTGCATACATGAATTTTAAGCGTGAATTAATGTATTTACACAAGATACTAAATTTTGGGGTGGAATAGTAGAAGTTGGTTTCACTTTGGCTTAAGATAAGCGTGTATGGTAAATATTATTAAACTTTACAGATGGTGGGCGTGAAATGGTAACATTTATACATAATTGGCGGTTTCACCCATGTGACTTCTGATCCCGTGGCAATTCGGGAATGAAAAACAACCTATATGTTATTCTGAACCCTTACCTATATGTATACCAAGTTTCATTAGAATCGGTGCAGTAGTTTTTGCTTTCCAGAGTAACAAATGCGCATACATACGAGGTCATTCTTCAAAAGAGAAACCGATATATATTTTTTAAATAAGATGTCGTTGGATAGGTTAAAAAATGAAATAGAGTTTCTATTCAAATATTAATTTGACGAAATATGCGCTTCTAGAAATTTAAAAATGTATTTATCTATTCTTGGAAAATCCACAATAGTACAAAATTTATTTAACGCGAGTGACGCCGCGGGTAGAAACCTAGCTTTAATAAAACAGTGATTTGCGCGATGAATGGAAGCACTGGAGCTTATGTATTTTGATTATTTTTCGCCTGTTTCTAAAGAAAACATTATGCAGGTATATGCCTAAATTTTTTCTTGAATACACTGAACAAACAGTGTCGCCGCGGTCTATAAAATTTCTTATAAATTATTAGCTTTCAGAAACACTCCCGTATGTCTTTTGTTTTCCAAGATTGAAAGAGGGTAGTCATGAAAAATGTTTCCTGCCTCACGAATGGGCGTTGTTACATATTATTTATCTCACAACATTATGATCCTTCGTTGCCTTGATAAATGTTGTGAGTTTAGCTATCCCTTAACATTGCGCTTTGTAAAAATGTATTTTATTTTGACTTGTAGAAGAACTTAGAGAATGGCAGAAAATACGGTATTTTCGAATTTGCTCGCCACATTTAAAGACAAAAAAACATTAATACACTTTTATCAGCAATACGAAGTTTGATTAATTTACAAAATTACATTAATATGCAATACTTGCGCCATTTCTTTTATTTTGTGAATGTTCTATTTATATACAAAATTATTTTCCTTTGATTGTCTTTTAATATTTACTTTGAACACTCTAAAATCTTTTGTTTTACAAGATTGAAAGAGGGTAGTCATGAAAAATGTTTCCTACCTCACAAATGGGCGTTGTTACATATTATTTATCTCACAACATTATGATCCTTCGTTGCCTTGATAAATGTTGTGAGTTTAGCTATCCCTTAGTCTTTTGGAAACGTTGCGCTTTGTAAAAATGTATTTTATTTTGACTTATAGAAGTACAAAAAAAAATTACAGGAAATGTTTTTGAATTTCACAGATTAGAGAATAAAAGGCAGATGGAGTGTGCCGAAGACTCGAGTGACGCTAATTACACGTACATACACGTGCATCTGTGTGAGTGAAATTTGAGAATTTCGAAGCCCTCGCCTCGTGATGTGCTGTGTCAAACTAGACGAACATTTCAGTATTTGCTTTAGAAGTTTGTATTTGCTTTTCGGCATCACTCGAATCTTCGGCCGCACTCCATCTGCCTTTTATTCTCTAATCTGTGTACAATTTCTAGTGATTCCGTCAGTTTTTGAGTTCATCGCGTTCACAAACAAAATTAGCATTCATTAAATTATTTAAAGTGCAGTCAATTCTTATTTTTACAGACACCTATTTCTCTTGTTTTCCTTTATTGAATGTAGTTATAAAAAATCTTCTGCCAGTCAGAATGTCATGACGTCATATTTATCAACATAATGAACGCTCTCTTATGATAAATGTGGATGTTTAGTTATCCTGTAGTTCCTATGGGAAATATTTAAACTTATGAAACGGTATTTACTGGGATTTTGATTTTGGCTTTTAAAGTATTCATCACTACATAGTATAAAACAAAGTCGCTTTTTCTGTCATGTGTCATGTTGTATGTCCCTATGAACGCTCAAATCTTTAAAACTACGCAACGGATTTTGATGCGGTTTTTTTTAATAGATAGAGTAACTCATGAGGAAGGTTTTTATCAGCATTGCACCCGTGCGAAGCCGGGGCGGGTCGCTAGTAAGAATATAAATATGATACACCATACTTTTTATTTTTGTATAAAATCTTAATCAACTTCAAGTCTTGAAGTTGAAAAAGTTAAGTTGTGGTATATTATTAATTCCTGTTCCTTAGAGATCCATTCATTACACCACATTCTGTATATACAATTATAATTGCCCTTTTATTTACGATCAAAAAACATATTGTTTGCCTTTAAAGCCTATGCCATTCCTCTCCCATCCTGCTCTACTTCTCTCCCAATTTCTATTCATTATCTTCCTATCCCCTCCCGTACCTTCAAGCCGGCATCTGCGACACTTTGATGTTAGTACTAGTAGTTTGTTTTAACGCGATGTTTAATGTTGTAGGTGTTCATGGGCTGCGGTCAGTCACTTAGCATCAGTACAGCATGCTCCGCTTGCCTGGTCTAATATAAAAAATAGTACATTCCCTTTTAATATAATTTCCTTATTCACGAAAAAGATAAGACAAATTACAAACAGACAAATTTAAAAGACTATCTAACGCTTGGGAAATCTTCGGCCTTTACAAAAAGTAAATAATTTAACCCTTTTCTTACAAAGAGAAACACATTAAATAATTTGACCCTTCCCTTACATCCTAGGCGAGAATAAGTAACAGGAATGACCAATTCGTACACAAATGATATTTTCTTTAAATATACCATACAATACAATATACCTGATTTACATATTATATAATATATTTTCTCAATTAATATTATTTAGTGGAAAATTTGGTTTGTTGTCTGCTTAAATGCACTCTAATATGAACGAATAGATTTGAAATTTTTTCCCGACTATGAGACACTATGCGGGAGAACCCGCGGGACACAGCTAGTAATATATCATTATAATTGTGTCTTGATAGAACTACCTTTTCATGTAAGTCTTATGCTATCCAACTTATAAATGAGAAAGTTTCTGAGGATATTTATGTTGTTTTTTACTAAAAACAACACAAATATCCTGCATACACATGCATTCATATGCATGTTTGTTACTCTTTTATGAAAAAACTACTGAACCGATTTTAATAAAACTTGATATACAGATGTATTGCGCATATAACCTGGAATTCCAACGGGATGAGTAGTGATCTGCGGGTGTTGGGTAGTTATTCTATAAAAATACAAAATTTTAAACAAAATGATCAAAGCACATCACAGAAATACCGCACTATGCAATGCAAAGTAGGTTACGATGTAATATTACATTCCCCTTATGTTTTCAGGTTGTTATATGAAACTGCATTTGAATTATGTGTGACCATTTACAGCTGTGTTACATATGAGGAAGGAAGGGACATTAAAACAATATATAATTTTATTTGAAAGAGAAATAAACTAGTTGCAAAATTATTTAACATCTAAGAATGGGAGCCGAGCGTTGCACGACTGGGCCAAGCTCACACCGGTGCAATTACTACCTACCCTCAGCAGAAGATGGGGTGAAGCAGTATTGCAATGTGTTTTCTATGGTGGGTGGCCAGCCCGGAAGCCTGTATTCCCATCCCATTCCTTTCCCATCCTGTTCTACTTCACTCCCAATTTCCCAGAATATTTATTTATTCGTTAGAAATATGGTTGAAAAGCTGTTGATAATATAACATACATTTGTGTCTCATGTTTTGCTATACAAAGTGACGTCCAAATTTAATAATTTAGGTTAAACATAAAAACCACGACAATTTTTGCTTAGGCACATTTCCGAAACAGTACTATCAATATCTCCTTAAGTCTTATATGTGGATAAACGAAAGCCTTAGCACGTGAGTAGAATATTTCCCCACTATCCGCGAATCACCCTGTAATATGGACGTCACGTTCCGAGCTTTGTGGGCTTGGAATATTTAAATAACCCAACTTTTGCCCCGTTTCAGAGTTTCGGTAATATTTGATGATTTAATATTTTGGTTTAAGGACTTAGTTCATTTTAGTTTGTGGACTGGACGTGTTAATTCTGGGTAAATTATGTGTATTCAATTTACATTAGAATCTGTTAAGCTGTTGAGTGTACTGAGTAACATCATTGATCATGTTCACTCTTTATTCTGGATTTGCATTAAGGACTAGTTGCTCGCCTCGGCTTTCTAAGGGTGCAATGTTTTTGCTAAATATTTTCATAAGTCCCTAATACCTTCCTTTCTATGAAGTAGAAATTAATTCTTAAAATATATGAAGATAATAAGGAAAGATTTTTTTGAGTTACGACGTGTCCTAACTTCTTTCCTCGACTTCTAATAGTGAACTTTATAAAAATCTCCAAAGATCGAGAAACTATGACGTAGCACTGTACTAGTATAATATGTATTGAGGATGATGGTCTTATCTTCAATCATTGAAATCAAATATTAGTTAGCAATCAAACACTATATTAGTTGGCAACTGTATCGTTGGTATAGAGGTTGCATCTTTGACTACAGATCCTGGGTTAGAGTCCAAAGTGGGCCAAAAAATGTTATTGGGATTTTTCTAAGTTAGGTAGTTGGCGGTGTTGATACACCCCCGTGCACCAGAGAGCACGTAAAGCCGTCGAATTTCATCATTAATTTCTGCTGTTTCTCCAGTCGTGTCGGTCCGTCGCGTCGTCCCAATCAGCTATAAGGCCAAAGGAAAAGAGAGTGCACCTGTGTTCGCGCTCACACTTGTGCATATATCTATTGCGCAACTGGCTAGTCTCTGTTAAGATTGGCTACTACAAACCAGAGACCAATTTTTTTCTATTAGCTACCACATAACACTCATATTGAAGACTGGAAGCCCTTTTAAAATTTGCTAACCCGAATATTTAGAGCAGAATTCTCCAAAAGCAAGTTAAACATTCCATTCAAAATACGTTATTTCCTATCGATTCGAAAAATATTATCATCAAAGAATCTGGAAGATGTGGCCGCTTGCCAAGGAACAAAGCGAGGCGCAATTTCGAATATTCCAAGCCAAGATATGAATAAAACATTTAAATTAATCATTATTTCTATTGTGGGAATTTTATTGAATTTAAATGCAATTTTATTTTCAAATATTATGCGAAGATGCGTAAATAGGCAGGCCATTTGAAAGGAATTGCAAATTACGATCGGATAAAATTTTGACGTTCAAAAATAAAACTAAAAATATTAATAGGTTGGTGTAGATAATATTATTGTTATTTATAACGAAGTTAGGCTTCATACATATAACTTCTACCTCAGAAAATCCTAATTAGTAATTTATTAAAAAAGTTTCTTAATATTTATAGTCATGAGACTTCATGAAGTTCTAAAAAGTCTTCATAGAATAGGAGAAATGCGTAGGTATTCATATAATATCTCCCCGACTTATGTTTATAATTTTATTATGTTTAATCAAAAATACTTTTTTTTAAAAAGCTTAAAAGTTATCGAGTGCACCTTTTCGTGTCTATTTGAATGAAAATGAAAAAAGGCAAGAATACCGATAATCATAATAAGATCGCATCTAAAACATATCTTCATTTATTCCAACGAAAATCGCATCACATTTCATTTTAACAGTCTTATTATGAGAGAATTAGGAAAGGTAAAACACATAGCAATTCTAAAGAGACAGACAAATGGAGTGTAATGTGGAACATTTGGTACTTGAATGAGCCTGTGAATACCCCTACTATAAGTTTGTGCAGTTGGTCGCTTTGACCTGTCCCTCGAAGAGTACATAAAGCCATTCGTCTAGCGCTTGATCTCGATCTACCCTATCAGGTTTATGAGAGTGAAGGACAAGAGGGAGAGAGAGATCTAGTTTTTCCCGTGTGTCACCCTTCAACCCGTGGGTGTCGTAAGAAGCGACAGAGGGTAATTCTGCTGCATAACATCTTCAGCCATAAAAGAGTGAAAGCCGAGCATTGCACGACTGGGCAAAGTTGGCACCGGTGAAATCACTACCACCTAGCAGAAGATCGGTGTGAAGCATGCACTGTGTTTCATACAGTGAGCAGGGGCCTGGATGCCTGTATTCCCATTTTAATTTTTTCATCATTAATCCTCTCCTTATTCTCTTCCCTACCATTAAGCTGGAAAGACATCTGCGATAGTTTAGTTGTAGATGTTCATGGGTTGCGGTCAGTCACTTAACATCAGGTGAGCCGCATGCTCCGCTTGCCTGCTGCACTATAATATCTCCTTCGCAGCTGGCTAGTCTCTGTTGAAATGTGTCAGGGTAGCTATTTATTCTAGACAACATATCGAAGAGAGTACCCAAAGGGTTTCAAAAATTGGGTAGAAGACAAAACAAATGGGATTCTTCTTCCAAAAGGAGTAACCCTTCGGCAGAAAGTTAGTATGTAGTGTGTTAATATAGTTATATTGGTGGAACCGTTGTAAGTGTACGAAAACTTTTCGGTCCTGCGCCTAATCTCTCAACGGTTATGTTGGTTTTTACGCCCCATTACGTAGCAAGGACTTAGAGCAACCGTGTTTACGTTGCGCATTTTCTCATGCAGTTGAGTAACGTATGTAACAGAGCGCTATCAACGAAATTGTAGTCGGAAGAAATTTTTATAATAACTGACTCGACAAGAATGAATCAGTCAACGCTTATAGAAAAATTACACTGTTCTATAAGCAACTTCTGTAGGAATTGGATACAACTTCTTTCATCCAATTTCGTTTATGAGATGTAACAATTCGAGACAATAACCCCCCTTAATATTTATTTTTATTATTTTTTTCATTAAAGCGGCAACGGAAATATGTATTGTAAAAATTTCATCTTTCTATATATCACGGTTTATGAAATACATCCTAGTGATAGAGGCTTAGTAATAGGGTTCCGTTTTTACATTTTAGCTACAGAACCCTATGTATTATGTAGACGCCCTTATGTAGATTTAGCTTAGCTTAGTCTATAAGCACATTGTATTTCGATAGTAATAAAGCATAGTATAATATTGTGTTTGTTTTAACGCGAATACTTTCCATTTTAAATAAAATACTTTTTAAAAGATTTTAAACGCGGTTTATTATACATTATTTTAAAATTTAAAACCCCATGTCAAGCATACCAAAAGACAAGAGGACGCGGGAGACGTCGGGTTAAAAAATAATGTAAAATAATGTATAATAAACGTTTAAAATTTAAAGCGTTTAAAATTCTTTAAAAAGTAATAAAGCAGACATTTAACAGTACACAAGTCGTCCTTTTAATTTTGTCGTCGTGACATTTTTACTTTTAAAACTCGGGTTATGTTATAAACTGTACCCATGGTAAGGGTTCATAACGTAAGAACTTTGCTCAACTGTTAGGTGAACTCGATGAATGTAGGTCTGAATGAAATGCTGAATTTCGAAACCGATTTTAGAATTGAGGCTAGTTAATTTACACCCATAATCACAATACTTGTGAAAGTAAAGTATGAATACTATGGGAAGTACATTTCTCAATGCGTTCAAGTCTTATATAAGAGAAGAATAAGACTTACGCCCGTATTACACAAACGATACTATAACGGCCGTTTTCAATAATGTATCAAAGATTATGGATAGATTGTGATCTCAGATTAAATGACATTTGATTGTCAAAAGTCAAAACACAGGCTATCCGTCGCCAGCGTATTGAAATCAAAGTAAGTGCAAATACATAGATTTGCCTGACTTTAGTAAGCAAAACAAGGGATAGATAGAATATTGAAAACGGCCGTATGTTTTCACAATGCACAGGGCTCCATAAACCTATTCAGAGACGATACTGGAGCGACGATTTGTCACTTGAGATTTAAATTAAGTGTTATTGTTTTTGAATTAAAGACTTGTCATTTGGAACACATTGAGAAATATCTTACTTTGTATAGTATTTATACTTTACCTACACAAGTATTGTTCATGAATACGGGGGTAAATTAACTAGCCTCAGTTCTAAAATCGGTTTCAAAATTCAGCATTTCATTTAGACCTACATTCATTGAGCTCACCTAATGCTCTAACAGGAGTATTTTTTGCGAATACTGGTATCAATTTAAGCGCCAAGTGACCACTGCCAGTTGCCACTCAAGTATCGTCTCTAATAGTTTAAAGTCTCTAATAGTGCGCTGTGAGAACTCATAGGGTCTTTTGGGAATACGGGTGTTAGAGGAGCTAGAGTTAAGTAGGTTTGTATGTAAAAATGTATGTCTATGGGACGGTAACTTAATATTTTTTCGATCTTCATAGAATGAATGAATTATGTAATTGATTATTATGCCAGCAGATGGTAGGAGTAGAGGAGTGGAGAGCGTATGTGTGGTGAAAAAAAATATTTTTGCGATACAGTGTAGTAACCAAGTAAACGCTTGAAAAATATTTTTGCAACTACAAAAGAAGGGACCGGCGATATCATAATTTTAAAATTAATTAAGTAATTTAAATATTTTAGTTTTGAAATAAAATATTTTAATATCAAGAAAAACTGACATAAACTAGCATAAAAGCATCTCAATTCATCACTCAGGAAATTTCTACATCTCGCCAGCATGAAGTAGGTCAAACGTCAAGAAATGCAATTACTCACTAAGCGTGTCACAATTACACTACTCAGCCTTCAAGCCTTCCGTAACGTGGAAATTTGAAGGTTTTTCGGACATTTAAATTTCTTCTGCTATGAACAAAAAATACACGTCATGGACACGTCGGACGTCAGACGATATGTGGGCCAAAGCCACACTGTGGCTCAGAATGTTCAAAGACACCGGGGTAGACCTAGACGCAGGTGAAGGGACGAAATAGATGCCTTTTACTCGAATTGAGAAGTACTCGCCAAGATGAGATCCGAGTGGACAAAAAAGGAGAGGCCTTTGCCCAGTAGTGGGACACAAATGGCTTGTAATAATCACAATAATAATGAACAAAAATTTTAGGAACTTTTCCAAACATAACATGCTGCGTGGGAGCTGCTGATAATCAGCGCTGCGACTAATGTAGGAGCAGCATACGCTGAGCAGCTTCCCTTTCAACGCCACACTGCCACTTGAGTGTAATTAAGCTATTATTTATGACTGATTCTGTTTGGTTTTTGAATGAATCGTTTTTTATTTCTTTCTATAATGAAGCATCCAGTTTGACAGGGGAGTTAAAATTGAAAACATTCTTTTTATTTTCGCAGGAAATTAATTCAATTTGATATGAACAACCCCGGGATTAAAAATAGCCTATGTGTTATTCTGAATCCTTACCTATATGTTTACCAACTTTCATCATAATCAGTTGAGTAGTTTTTAAGAGTAACAAACACACATATAGTATTTAAATGTTAAGATTTCAGTGTAAGATTAACATGTGCCTACTTTATAATTCCACATACCAAATATCTTAACATGTGATTTTAATAGCACATTATTTTGTTAAATTTTATTTCACGTTTTTAAAGTTTTTGCTTTTCATTTCAGAGTGTTATTACCCGTCCAAAATTAATGAGTAAAATGTAATTTATCCGCACGCGTATATGCAACAAAAATGCCATTTATACTAACAACCTTTATATGCTCACATTTTACATACAAAGTTCATCACAATTTTAATTTAATAATTGATGTTTTTAAATTTTTATTTTATTTCCATTCCCGACTTCGTTTGTGTATGAATTTATCTGCATTTTCCTCTTATTCTAAGATAAATTTCACTGTTTTGTTCCGTCCAAACATTCTTTTATATTTAGTCGATTACTTTAAAATATAATGTTTTCCATATGATTATAAAACGGGCGATGAAAATTTACAATACCTTATTAAGGACGAAAGAAAGAAAAAATATATCTATTTATTTGGCAATAAAAAACAACTAATTAAAACTTAAGGTATAAACAAAATAAAAAAAGAATAACAAAATAAGTAAAAAATCAATACATATAATATAAAAAGATACATTATTCAATTTTCTAGTAAACAAAACAACACGGAAAACTTATAAATTTGTGTTCAGTAAAGAAGATTGATCATAGATTTATTTAAAAGCTTTTTTGCGATTTGGAGATTAGTCTCGATACATACTTCCTTTTAGCGTGTCGGTAAATAAATAATGAATGTAAGAATACAAAAATCATCATCATTTTTGTATACCACTCACATCTTTATTGTATACCACTTACATACATATTATAAGCACAGTTCGGCGGCCTTATTGCTTTTCTTTTAACGATAAAAAATAATAATAATAGTGTATTTAATATGGAATATTGATTTTAAGATTGAATTAATGTACAGAGGTTTTATACTGTTTAAATCTTAATTGAAATTTTTAATGTTACTAGTTATTTGAAATCGTCGTTTTAATTTGTTTCTAATTTCTGAACGATGATAGAAAAACAAAGTTAATGTTCTAATTACTCCTCTCCCAACTTCCTATAATTAATCCTCTCCTTATCTCTTCCCCTTCTTTCAAGCCGGCAAGGCATCTGCGACACTTTTATTCTAACCCATAGTCACGCGGGTTATGTAATATTTAAAAGATGGTAAATCATCACAAAGTTGTTTTCCTTGGTAAAAATGCCGAGAGAATCGCAGCGCAAGAAATCAAGAAATCTCAACAAATCTGGACACTTTGTCCCTTTCATATATATTTGTAAGAATTATTAAAAATAACTACCTTTTTCGCTGCAGGTCGGCACGCAATCTCGTACCACAGTCAATTCGCTCACATATTTCTGAAACAAATATAATATTTTAACCTCTAATGTAATTAAACTTAGGTACCATAAAGTATATTTAAATTCATATTGACGGAGCGAGATTTGGGTAAAGCAATCGAAATGGCCCCACGGTTTTATGATTCTCTATAATAATGTTATAAAGAGGTAAAGTTTGTTTTTTGTTTGTTCGTTTGGTTTGTAATGAATTGGCTCAAAAAGTACTGGACTAATTTAAAAAATTCTTTCACCATTCAAAAGCTACATTATCCTCCACGAGTAGCATAGGATATATTTTATAGGTTATAATAAAATAACTATGTTACGGGAGCGAAGCCGTTATATCATAATATTATAGGTTTATATACTAGGTAGTCCAAAAAACTATACTGACCAAAGCAACGTTAAATATTAATTTATATAATATGTAATACTACGATCAAATTATGCCCGAATATTAGCGAAAATAAGGTAACAACTGGGAAGAGACGAACTTTAACTGGGTCAATTAAGTCCCTTGTTTTTCTGTCCTGTAACCTTTTGGCCACTTTGCACTAAATTTGGTATAATCCTTATGGCTTTTATGGATGTGTCAGTTGATTCTAACGCTGAAATAGTACAGTTGTAGAAATATTCATGAATATCCTACTGATATTTAATGCGATTTTTTATAGGATGTATTTATTTGGTTGTTACTCTTTCACACAAAAACTACTGAACCGACTATGATGAAACTTGGTATACATATAGCTAAAGTTCAGAATAACATAATAGTAACAAAAATATATTTTTAATTTATTTATTATTAGAAATATAATAACAAATAAACAAGCTTTTAAATATGTGTTTTGCACAATTTTATAACATCAAAGACGCGTTTACATTTTTATTCATTTCGTAATAGTTTTTCACGAAAATTGAAGAAACCTCTTTATTTAATACAGCGTTCATTACGAGCGTCCTCACTTTCAAGCAAATGCGTTTGTATTGGATCCCAAACTTTACTTATTCAGCGGTTCTCAATATACGAGCTACGTTATTCAATATAATTATTATTTCTATGTAAAGCAGAGTAAAAATGTCTCAATGAGCCATTATTATTCAGGTATTTTAATATACTTATAATACTACTAATCCTTACTAATAATAGAAATGCGAAAGTAACTCTATATGTATGTGTATCTCTTGTTCACACCTAAAAAACTGAAAAGATCTGGATGAAATTTTGTACAGAGATTGTTTGTAACCCGCGAAAGGACATAGGATACTTTTTATTCCGGAAATCCTGCGAGAAAGGTAGATAAACGCGCGACTTTATTTATTACTTTATTTATTTTTAAATTCATCTTCATATTCATTATTAAATTTTCTCTCACACTCATTTTTGATGATGCGCAAAACGTTTCATAGCTAGAGGATTCCATTATTTTCTTCGCATTTTTTATGCATTAAAAATAAAATAATATTTAGAATAAGTGACATAATGCATGCATTATTAATTGCAGAATAAATAATCTTTTAAGATCAACATTTTATCAAAAATAATTATTCCGTTACAGACAAAACATAAATTTAGATCCAGCCATCTTCGCTAAAATTTATTTTCGTCTAGCCAAACGCCATTCTCGTAGCACTTGGCCACGGTTTATAAATTTTTATCAGCTACGTCGTAGTCGTTTGTAGGCGATTTGCTACACGATTCGTAGCGCCTTTGTGAAATATTTGCGTGCGTTATGAACGGTGTTATGAGAATATTTTAATAAATATGAATAACACGCATCTTTATTTGCTGCGTCCCGCAAATAAAAAATGACCTATAAATATTACAGTTTCTCATAGATAAACGTTTTATAGGTAAAATTGTATTTATGTCTGTTCATTGGAAACAGACAAATCATAATACAAAATTAATTTTAATTATTTAAAAGTTTGGATCGGGAAGCACCTTTTAGTAAGAAGTATTTTTTGACATTAATTTTTCTTATTTTTCCCAAAATTTACCGAGTGTACAAGTATTCTTACCCCCATTTTAATGGATATGTAAATTAAAATAGCTAAAGATCTTGAAACTATTCCTTTAGTTCATTTCAGTGTCAATTTGTAACAATACAGATATTATCTCCTCAAAGATGTGGTCACTTCTTTGGACACTTATTTGATCACATATTTGAACATGCCACCGGATTGACTCACAACTTTAAATCTTAGTGTATTCCGTTCACATATTGTTGAACGTTATTTATGGTTCTTAGTAAAGTTTTGTTTTCGCAAGCTCCAAACTTATTACTTAACGCATTACTTTAAAAGCTTCGTGCTTTGAACCGTTGTTGGATTGCCTTTGCCGTGTCTTGACAAAGTATTTCGAAATAACAACTTGTCTCTTCATCCCTTTGTTAGCAATCTGTATCTTTTCATTTGTGCACTTGAATTGTTGTTATTTGTAATTCTTTTGTCTTTGAATTATCTTTTGAACTCTGCTTTACTGAGTTGTGTTTCCTTAGGTGCGGTTAAATATTTATTTATTCAGATTTTGCCCTAACTGACGCTTTCCCCTTCAAATAGCTTATTATAAAATTTACTTTATACCTCAAAATTTATTATTAATATTTCTTAAATTCATAAAATTGTAAAAATTGTCCAATATAAACAAGTGCTGTGCCCCTATAAGTGACGCGTTCACCATACATAGTCTGTAAAATGTAATTTTTGTCATGAATGTATTAGTGAATAAGAAGCTGGAGTGTCTTACAAAATAAATAAATTCAATCAAGCAGTAACCACTGATTAAATATCAGTGTTATATTGCAGAAAGGTAATTCATAGCTGTAGGGAATTTAGGATAAACTTAAGTTAACACCCATAACTTTCAATTTGGAATATTTTTATTATATTTATCTCCATTTATTCAAGCTGAAAAGGTTTGTCACTGAAATGTTTTTCACTATATCGTACTTTACAATGGTAAATTAAATGCTTATGACTATCATTTTTAGAGACTGGTGCCTGAAATAAGTTCGGTTGCGTTACGGTTTCGTACGTTATAATCTAAAAAGCTACTGGTTTGAAAAAATAGGTGATTAATAAATTTCTTCACCTTAACATCAGCATAACCACAATCAGTGGTTATCAAAACGTCAGGTACAATGGGCACGACGGAAGTTTTTCAATTATAACTTTTGGAGCACTATCGCCAATCAAGATTTATTTCTGGCCTACGGTTGAGATTGCGGTAAAAAATTGCTTATTTCAAAGATATCATAGGTTTTGTTTGTAATAGACTGAGAGCTCAGAAGATGAGTGACACTACTGACTGCTGATTTAATACTCTCTTTGTTTATACTTGATAGATTGTATTGTGACTTCTTAATGGAAATGCATTTTAACTATTGATTTAAAAACTTTTTACGCTGGACGGATCAGGCTGAAATTTGACATACAAGTAGGTGTGACGTAGGCATCTGCTAAGAAAGGATTTTAATCAAATCCCACGGGAACGGGGAAAACAGATATACGTGGACGAAACCGCGGGGCACAGATAGATTGTAATATAATTACCGCAGGACGTATAGGTATACAGATAGGAAATACTTCGTTTAGGTTTAGCAGAACATACCGTAGCTCTTGATTTTGAAACTAAGGCAACTATAACACATGAAGAATAAAAATATATGCAGGGTGTGACGTAACTTCATGTTTTGTTTATTTTTCCCTTAGTTAAGGTAACCTAACGTGGTGTAAGCAAAGATTAAGGTCATCCAAGTGCCAAGTGCGAAAAAATATTGCCTGTTTCATTGATTCCAAAATGTTTAATATCTCGAAAACCGAGAAACTCTTACTGAACATTAAATATATTTTTGTGAACCATCATAATGTACTCTATCTACAGGTGCAATATTATCCATTCATTACGGCACACCCTGTAGAAAGAACATACGAAGAATAAAAATTCAGGTACATTTGTGATAGTGTAGTCTTTCAAACATAATTCTATAACCAATAGTATTGTAGCTATAAATTCCGTGTCTAGTGAACATGACATAACAAGTAAGGAGATCGTTTGTTCCTGTCGGTGACATTAAGAGGCGAGACTTATCGGAGATTCGCACGTCTGATATATTACAGCGTGACTCTGAATTTTATTGTACTGTAAGAGATATTGTTCGATTACATAATTATGGTCAGTTTGAGATAACAATCCTAGATAATACAAATTAAATCTAAATATTTTCTTGCTTAAGGTGAATCTTGTTCTAGTCAAAAGTCAATCAGTAAAATGGATGTAAATTATAGATGCCCTATGCCCCAGCGAAAAAGAATTCACTCTTATGTATACATGAACATATCACGTATTAAACATAATATGTACATAGTTCTTTAAGTATCATATCAAGTTTCGATATTGAAAAAATATGTGTTAAATGCAAACGTACTTAATAGTGATTTTTTTTCATGCTCTTAGAGACGGCTTAAGTATTGTTATGTTTTTAATTTTTTTTTGTAATATTTTTTCTGATAAATAAAGTATATATCTTCAAGGATACTATAACGCAGCTATAAATTCGGTGTCAATTGTGAACATGACATAACAAGTAAGGAGATCGTTTGTTCCTGTCGGTGACATTAAGAGGCGAGACCTATCGGAGATTCGCACGTCTGATATATTACAGCGTGACTCTGAATTTTATTGCTCTGTGAAAAGCATTGTTCTACTTTTGGGGTCAGTTTAAATTCAGGGCATGAGAGTAGAAGGATACAAAGAATTGTATGAAATTAAATATTTAAACGCATTTGTTCCAAGTATTACTTAGATTTATTTTTTTATTTTATTTATATACTAGCTTTCCGCCCGCGGCTTCGCACGCGTGGGTCACTAATAATATCTGTATTTTTAG
>LQNK01001605.1:0-28363 GCA_001586405.1 Phoebis sennae | reverse complement strand
AAAATGTGGGTGTGTTTTATTATTTCTTTATACAATAGTAACGAATTTAAAACGACATTAAGTTGATGCTTTATACAGTTGTGTAGGTATCTTAAAACTTAAATACCTATACAATTATATTTTCTTTAATAAGAAATGACACATTCAATGAGAGACTTTGTTTATGTATTAATAGATATTATTTTAATAATTATAATCTTTATCATACAGAAATTCATACGTTATTATGATCGAAATCCTTAAAAAAATCATGTAGAATGCTAATTAATTTCCATAATTTCCAATGCGTAAGTCTTGTGGTCTTGTGTTTAATTCTTAGTAGTCTCTTCTACACGCAACATTTTCTTCGGAATATTAAAAAAACAGCTACTTTGAAACATTATTGTACTTAGGAACGTACACTTCCAAACTTTGTAACAATCCTTGCTCTAGAAATGGCATAAAAATTAAAGAAACCAACATTTCTGAGTTTTCAATTGTATTTTCACTCACAAAATACCTATCGTATTATTTGACGTATGGAATCGAAGTATGATTCCGAATATTAATCAAAAACTTATTACAGAATACCGTTATTTGTCAAATATTTCATTTTTCACTTATAAATAGTTCAACTACTCTACGCTGTCCCTCGTTGGCGCTCTGGTCGATTTTCACAATGTTACAGAATACGAATTTGACATTTCAACGCGGATTCGCGAGTGAATTCGAATATGTGATGTTAACAGAATCGACCTGCTGATATGTTTTGATTATGAGATAGGATAAGCAGGAAATTAGCATTATAATGCACATTCACTCATTTTGATCTGCTGCTCATTGATAAGTTTCAGTGTATTATTTTTTATCAGTGAATTATAATATCTGAAAAGTTTTTGCTAATCTATAGACATAGTGATTTATCAATGAACAGCCCAAGCCAATAGACGGATCGCGCTGAAATTTGGCAAGCAGGTAGATGTTATGACGTAGGCAACCGTTAAAAAGGATTTGATCAATCCTGGAAATCTCACGGGAATGGGTTGAATACGCTGGTGAAACCGCAGGGCACAGCTAGTCTATATCGACATGTACATAAATCTAAAAAGGCAAGAGTTGTTTACGTAGAATCAATGCACAGACCAAACATTTAGTGCTAAAATGACAAAATTATCAGTAGGTAAGTACATAACATCGGTGCGTTCCAACGGAGATCCCGGAGTCCTTTATTTGTGCGAACGTGGGCCACCGAGGAGGTATTAGTGGGTAAAAATCCCACATAACTGCGTCTTCTTCCCCTAGAGTCGATGTAGTATCTTCCCGAAGATTTCCTCCTCGTAAAAAAAAAAGGTAAGTACATAAATATTTTTTAAGCTTAAATCAAATCGAGTAATTGTGTCGTTTATACTGATAGCATTTTTTTTTGTAATTTGAGTGATCAGGCTAAATTATATTATCTAGTTTTAGGTAAAGTTACAAATATTAATCTCTCATTTGATGCCACAATCGTGTGTATTCATATTCAATTCACCTATATGACGCTCTATCTTCACAACCTTTCTACGTTATTTGCTCATCTTCAGACTTAAGATTTGCTTTTATCTATAACTATGTGCCTACAAAATTTTATTAAGATTGGATAAGCAATACTCCGGATATCGTCGGACAACTATTTGCCCTCCCGCTCCCTATCTTCAAATCCCCACTACCTATTTCACTCATCTTCTAACTCGACATTTTCATTTGTATAGACTATCCGCCTATGATATTATAAGTTGTCTGAAATACATTTATAAACTTACTAGCGTTCCGTCCGCGGCTTCGCTCGCGTAGACTACAAAATTCTGTGTTTTATAGAGGCAACTGAGGCATACGCAGTGTGAGATTTTGGTCAACTGCATTTCCATAAAAAATTACAAAAATCATGATTAATATAATTATGCATAATCTTGTAAAATAAATAAGGAGAATAATAAAAGTGTTTAGATGTTTTAATTTATATTTGGATTAAAGTTTATACATGGACGTTTCATTTTTGGAGAAGTGAAATATGCAGATATTATATGTATCTGTCGACGTACATGGCTCAGGGATCCATTTATTAACCACTCTGAACAAAAAGCAATCATCAAGACATCATAAAAATAATTACATAAAAAACAAAAACATTGACAAACGCTTGCTATTCCCCTTTCCGATCACATATATTATTCCTAAAATGTACCCTCAAAATATAAATATAATATAATGTATAAAGCATAGAGGGAAGGCTAAAATAGCAGCTAAAGTCGAAATATCTGCTGCATTTTTATTCATGGAGCCTTGGATTTATAGTTAGAGTCCCCCTGTAATACGTTTACTGGAAATTGGCGAAAACGACGGCCCGATTGGCGCAGTGGTTCAGCAATGGTCTATTGCGCCGGAGGGTGTGGGTTCAATCCCCACGAGCAGGAAATTATGATGTGATGAACATTATAATTTTCTACTGTCTGGGTGTTCATTTATCTATAGTATGTATGTATTTACAAAAAAAAAGTATGTTTAAGTATAGTGTATCAGTTATCTAGTTGTATATTTCAAGCTTTGCTTAGTTTGGGACTAGATGGCGTTGTGTTAAACGTCCAGGAATATTTATTTATTTATTTATTTTTGTAGGTGGTGGGTTTACTTCTTCTTCTTTTAGTTAATGGCATCACCAGATAAACAGGAATTCGCCAATGTCTAGTGGTATCTATTGGTTTTAATTAAACCCGGCCTAAATTGATAATACTTATTATCAATGTCTTACTTACTTACTTACTTACTTTGTTCATTCTGAGAATTCAATATCAATGATATCAAAGTAAAACGTAATGACGTGTAGTTGTCGATTAAATTAAGGGAAACCTTCTCGGTTTTTCTTTGATAAAAATACTTTTGTAAATACTTGATAATACTTCTACTAAAATACTGCAATGAGGAATCGTGAACTAAAGAATATACTTTACTTGATATGATTTTGATTTTATATTTTTCGTTTCCTTTTAGTATCAGTAAATCCTGTACTGACCTCCTGACTCAGAACACGACTTTACTCCCTTGGAATCCTTGATTTTATCGTATTATAATATTTGCAATTCAATAAGTATCGACATGCAGTTATCGATACGATCAATCACTGGGTGAGTAGCAATATAGCAAACGGTTGTACGGTAAATATAACACTTATTTCAAAGTGCTTAGAGTTCAAAATGGAATGAATTTATAATAACGCCCTCTAGTGTTGAATAGTTCAACTTGTTGCTAATTTATCACAGATCACTCCCTATAGATTCCGCATGAAGCATATTTTGTTTGAATTCAAAGTCACCAAAGATTGAGGAAAGCACGGGACGTGCGGGGAAGGACTACTGCAATGTGATTGGCTATTTCAAGGTCGTGCGTTTGTTGCAGTGATGGGACATGATTTCTTTTATAGTTGCAACTATTTTTAAAAAAATTACATAAGTTATTGTAATTAAGAGTACTAACAATTGGTGAAATAATACAGACCCATGTTAATTTCTTTGCAAAATCAAGTTCGATTCCGGACTCGGTAAACCAATTTTCCAAAAATCCAATGATACAGTTTTTATATTTTCGTCAAAATCGGCCTTTGGCGACTTTGTTCATTACTTTAAAACTATAAATAGGGCATAAAATTAACATAATGATAAATTTTAGTAAACAAAATATTATTAAATCTTTTAAAAAAAAAATATTTTATGAATAACCTCAATTTGAAAGTACGTTAGCTACTTATTTTTATAAATATAAAAAGATAGCAAGCTAATTATTTTTATTAATATAAAAAAATATCGATATTATTCGATAAAAATAATACAGACTTTGAAACATCCCTATTCTTTTTGTGCAAGAAAGACAGCAATAGCATAGTGTTGAATGAGTGAAAGAGACGTGTGAAGTTCTGTATCTAGTAGTATCCATTATAACTTGAGCTCCGCTAAATTTGACGAAATTAAATATTATTATTAACAGGTGAAAAGTTATGCCATCTTTGTTGTAGTTTGAGCTTCTAGATGATTTTCCACACCATTTCACAGAACAAGTGGACAATTTTTGGTATTTTTAAACGTTAATAACAATTTTTCAAAACAACTTTCACTCGGAACGGTGTATCCGTTTACGGGTCTAAAGTCTGGACGTAACTGAACAAGTCATTTAGCTTACGAAGTTGTATCTGTGCAAATGCATTGATGTCTGGCGTGCGTAAGGTGCCTTCTATGCGGAATCTATTGGAAGTGATCTGTGTAATTTATGCATGATGAAAATTTGATTTACCAGGTAAAATAATCACAATCTAAATAAATTAGAAAAAAAACGAAATTTTTAGTAACAATAAATTCGATTTTCAACCAAAATGTTTCCCAAATTATGACATACCTTTCTTTGTATACAAAGTACAATTTATTTTATAGATGTGTGAGTTTTTGTAGAGACCAATCTCGATGTATACAATCGGATCGCATGCAGGCACATACAAACTTGCGCCACCTAGAAATCAAAGTCGGAATAACATTTAGTAATAAAAACATAATAGCTATAGCTATATTAATACCAATATAGATGTATACCTAGATAAATAGCTACCTGTGTTTTAATTTTAATCGATGTTAATACAGGTAAAATGATATTCATAATTAATCCTAAAAAGTTTATTTATTCACCATTAACTACATTAAGATCGTTTAACGAGTCCGCGCGCTATTTGACTCAAAAACTGCACTTTTAAAAGGGCTAAATAATAATATACCATACATCTTAAATATGACATTCACTTGTGTGTACATGTGAATGTCATATTTAATATTAGGAAATATTGTCGTTAAAACATTTAGTACAGAGTTTTAATCTTTTATTGAAGTAATTGTGACATAGGACAAGATAAGTAAACGAATATAAATTATTATTGCTATTGCGCTGATGGGCGCAGTGGTGGCAAAAAGGCCTCCCCGCGTTTTTGCCACTACTGCGCCTGACTTTTTTTTCTTCTGTTTCCTGTCCTCTATGTAGTGACTTTATGTAGTAAAAAATGTCTTCTTTATATACTAAAGTAGTGGTAAATAAAGCATTTCGTTTCATTTAAAGTTGTAATCATTTAATTTTGTCTTTCATTATTTAGCATTCGTATTGGCGTATGATATACTAAGAATTTTTTTGTATAGTTTAGAAAGAAAGAAAGAAAGAAAATTTTTTTATTTTTAAAAAACATCACCACAACAACACAGACATTACAAAAATACAGGTAAAAAAAAATAACATTAATAGTACGAAAGTGGCGTTGTCTTCAAAAAAAAGGATAACCACTCAGCCAAATATGAGGTTTAAAACCTCAAGACTGATTTTCAGTGGCTCCTGTTTTGAAGGTCTGCTGTTCGAAACCGACATTACACTATTGAAAAAAAAGCAATTAAAAAAAAAATAAAAGAGTAAAAAAAAAGGTTAATAATAAATAATCATTTGTTTACTTGATAATATCATGTGTACAGTCTCAAATTTCCTTCCATGAATATATAATATGGAAAAAAAAATATTAAATAAAAATAATAGATATAATAATATGCACAGTAATAGAAATAAAATGAATAGAACAATATATTTTATATAGTAAAATAGATATAATAATAATATGCACAATAGTAGAATAAAAATAAATAAATACTTTTTATAGAACAAATATATTTTATATAGTAAATTAATTGGTACCTTGAAGGTTTAATAAATACGATCTGAACTTTTTCTTGAACCCCTCCACGGATTTTAATTCTCTTAAAGGCGGTGGAAGATCATTCCAGCATTTCGTGGCGTTATATTTGAAGCTACCACGAAAAGCCGCCGTGCAGTGAGAAGGCATTTGAAGACAGAACAGCGACGCTCTAGTGCAGTATTGTCGGTTTGTATCTCTTAGCCAGTGTTTACACCGCCTGATTAGGGCACTTTCATTTGTTATTTTCTATTCCATGCTTAAAATAATGTTGAGATCAGTGATCAATATTTGCCTTTACAAAAACCAAGTACTTAACTTGAAACCAAGTAGTTATTTGGTGTTATCTATACATATAATAAAACAGTAACCGAACCATTTCTGTACATTGAATATTTTTCAAAAAGAGTAATTGGTATGCAATATGTATGTTCTATAGGTACCAAAACCATGATTAAAAAATTTTTTTTCTGTTTGTCTGTTTGTCTGTTTGTCTGTTTGTCTGTTTGTCTGTTTGTCTGTTTGTCTGTTTATCTGTTTGTATGTTCGTCAATCACGCAATAACCACCAGGCNNNACACGCGCATATATCACTGGTCCTGCGATCGTAATTTTTTTAAACTTTTGTTGTGCTCCTCTAAAAATACAGAAATTAGTAGCCCACGCGTGCGAAGCCGCGGGCGGAAAGCTAGTAATGAATATAACCATAGTTGCTTGGGTGATTCTGCTGAAGAAGAACAAAAATTAAATTAATTTTAGGCGAATCAAGTAGTTTCAACTATAATTTATATTGTTATTATTCTAACCTAAAACTGGCCAGACAAAAAAAAAACTATATATGTAATTAATATGGCCTTTAAAAAGGAGACTAAGTCTCGGAACAGGTTACTGAGATCATATAAACCAATATTTATTGTTATTAAGTTATTTGAACCCATTGAGCAATCGACATTTTTATTCTTTTCTCGTATAGTTTGTGGAAAATCTTAGAGAACAATTATTAAAAAACAAACACTTTTTAAGGAATTCATGAACTTAAATGCTAGATTTTTAGTATTTTTTCTTATTTTCTTAAAATATTACTTGTGGGTTCAGTAACCATGAAAGACAGTTCTTTCGATCACTCTGGGCATTTTGACTCTGGTCGCTTTTCGGAGACTGACAAGCTATAACTTGTTTGTGCCAACTGCTTGCAAAAAAAACTTATCCACTACCACTTCCACATGCGGTATTTCCAAACGGATACGACTTGAGCACCTTCAAGAAACGAACGTACACATATCTGAAAGGCCGGCATCGCACCCACGAGTTTTCCTAACTTGTGGGCTCTTATGGGCGGCGTTGATCACTTAACATCATGTGACTCGTCTGCTCGTGTGCCCCCCCTTATGCCATAAAAAAAACTTATTTCTTTTTCACTCTGACTTAATTCTGGATTTTATCTGTTCTTTTATGGTTCTTTTTCTTTCTTCCATTTTCTGTAGACTTTGACGAACTCTTTTTCGTAGTCAACCTTTGAATTTGGCTTGCTTTTACCTTGAATCCTCTACATTTTTCTTCCACAAATTTTGGCGATTTCTATGACCTAACGGGCTCTGGTGATTCATATAGTATACTAGGTTTCGGTTAGCGAATGTTCACGGTAGATTTGTGAAAAGCATTAACAGAATTCTATGAAATCTGGTTGATCTAGTAACAGTCTCATGTAGAAAGAACATGCTGAGGTCAATATCTAATTATCAGTTTCTTCTGGAATTTTAAAATTGATGAATTTATACTCGTAAGCGAGTCACATCAGATTGGTAATCTTTTTCTGGTCTAATAAATTCGGCCGAATCTAAGTTGCAACCAGAGCTTAAAGAACCAGAGATTATCCGCAATGTTCGAATTAACAGTTTGACAACGATTAGAGCCAGAGTTCCCGTTGACATTATCAACACAAGGCCTTGACGTAGATGCATATAACTTACTAGCTTCCTGTCCGCGGCTTCGCACACGACTACTATCCTATCTTTCAAGTTGGATCAACCTGCACACGGTAAAAACGGTTAAGTAGTTTAGGAGTCCAACGCGGATTTAAACACTGTGACATGTAATTTATATATATTAAGATTGCCCGTAACTTGAAGTGTTGACAGTCATTATAAACGCAATAACAATTACGAAATTTTATTCTTTGCCATTTTCATGTAAACCACAAATTAAGGCATGAATGTGATTTTAATTTCAACTTTCAATTTGATTTTAATCATTACTTTTTATGTTAAAGACATAAAAGTAATTCTTTCATTCCTTCTAATTAAGTATTAAATTTATGCTCCAACCTTATTAATGAATCAATCAAGTAATAAATAATGATACTCTTTTCAGTATCCTGACGCGATCTCAGGCTCCTGATCAATAAGTTGCCAGGAGGCTGAGGCCAAGAAACTGATTAAACATATTGTTAAATTACGAGCGCTACACACCTTTTAAATTTTACATCATAAGCACTTCAATATGTTAATAAATTTAACTAATAGAAAATACCTAATAGGTACTGTCTTTTTTCTACTTAGGTGTCTACACCTAAGGCAGCCAGCTTAAGTCAATCAGCTCCTCAGTATCCTAATACTGAGGAGCTGATTGACTCCGACCCAATCTTACGTGTTCAGATCGCCACAGCATCTGGACGATTCACGAGCAAGACGTACTTTGATCTTTTATTCTAATAAGGCTCTAACGAAGTAGTTTACGCAGACTTTGATAAATTCAATTCCTGATGTTGCAGGAGACTGATGTAAAAGGCAAGAGACAAAATTTAACCCCATTTCAAATTAGTAAGTAAAAACTTCGTTGATTAAAGATTTCTGTTTCAGTGGAAAAATGCTGTTATTATTGAGCATTCAGGCTTTTGTTTAATACGAGAGATGTATGGAGATTGAGAAATTAGCTCTTTAAAGTTCAGTTCCTTTTTTAATACGTTTTAGTATCGACCTCGTTTTAGTGCCATAATAGAAATTAGAAACATTTTAGATGTTCAGGTTTGGTTACAAATCAATATTAGATTAACTAGAAAGTGGTATACGAAATCCGAAGAGTCATTAAAAATTCCATCAAAACAGATCACCACTTGCATAATTTTACAATTACTAAGGAAAATATATTTGATTAATTGTTACTTTCCTGTAGATAAAGTTGATATCATATGGTATCGATTAAGTGCTTATCTCTTCGAAAGATAATTTTTTTAGTATTATTGGTCATCGATTGTGTAATAATTCTAAATATAGTATAATGCGAAATATGTACGTATGAGTATGTTGTAATATTTTTTTGACTAACTATATTAGTCTAACATCTTGCCAATTTGATGTCTAGTACCTATACGAATAATTCAAGCAAAATAAAATATTCAAGAAAAAACATACCTAGTTACGCCTCATTCAATGCAAAAAGGTTACTAACTTTTGTCATAGTCCAAGATCCCTAATTCTCAAATATATTATATAATATATATTATATTTTTAATAGATGCAACTATAATTGTGTATCCCTTTTGTAAGCTTAGGCGGACCGTTTAAATGTAACATGTTTATACAGTGAATAGAAAACCTAAGTAAATTTCATAAAATTCGAAGTACCTACTAGTTTATTATTTATATGTGGTATCAATATTCCAAAATGTAAGACCTCATCGACGGGTGGCCGCAGTCACACGGTCTAAATCTGGGGGCTGCTGAAAACCAGCGCTGTGACTAAGCCCTTTATCGCAGCATATAGCTGAGTCAGCTTCCTTTGACAATAGCCGCACAGTACCTATGTTACCCTAAATCTTCTTTTATTTTTTTTTACGTATTTATTCTATATTATCCAAATGTGTGTGTTACTGTGTGGTGTTTTGTCAATAAATATATTTTTATTTTTTTTTTATTTTAAATGTTGAAAAAATAAGAAGATAACTTTATGTCTACTATCGACTCAATTACCTTACTTAATTATTTAATATACATGAAGAGATTAAAAATAATAGACTGAAATATAAAAAAATGAGATTATATTTTCTTAACATTACTGCGCAGCGTAGAATCTCTTGGCTTCACCGGACCAGAAGTTACTGGTGATTGTCTGAAAAATACCAATACATTTATTAATTATATCAGAATCGGAAGAACGAACGAAATATGCTTTCTTTTCACTTGTAAAGAGTGAGCATATTTTTAACATTTAGGTGTTGTTTTTCATATAACAACACCTAAATGGTTACTGGTAGGTACATACCTAATCACATAATTAAATAAAATCGAGACTGAGTAAGAAGTATTTAACACTTTTTTGGTTTACATGGTATTTTATAGTTATTTATATCATGATAACCCACTTAAAGTATAGATAAACTTACCACCACCAGTTGGTCTGGGGAATATTCTCTGACGTAGGTGATAATGTTGCCGTCCTTGTATTTTTGAACCTGGGTAAGCTTGTTGCCTTCTACGGTAATGATGCTCAGTGGCTAAAAGAAGAGAAAATTAAATTAAAAAAGGGAAAAACAGTAAGACCTAATTTTGTAACAGGAAATATACGCATTTCCATATTTACCTTATAGATAACAACTGATAAGGAAAATGGAACTTTCAATCATTTCTATTTCGAGAACTCTCTATACGGTTAGTAGACGGTAGGGTTATTGGGAACTCAATATATTTCTTACAGGAGCATTAAATGCTATAAGATCATCTATGTTCCACGAAAGTGTATACTTTTTGATATAAGTATTCGAATTTTAAATTTTTGTTTCAAATTTTGATATTGGACACTCAAGGTCTGTTTATATAAAATTTCAATTAGAACTTGAGTTTTTCTTGTAGATGATATTATGACCAATCGCTGTTAATGGAAAAAATTCAAAAATAGTAAAGAATTTCGAAATAATCCCGGATTTAGTGCGGTCATTACCTAGATTATGATTATCCGCTCACAGATAATATTGATGCGTGTAAGAAAATTAATATCACACTGATCGTACAAATTGTTGGAAAAACATCCTCATTTTAACACCTATTAAAAAAGATTAAAATGTTGGTATTTTCTTTAGTGTTGAGGCGAATTTTAACAAACAAACGTTGCAAAAAGGCGGTCGACATATCAGAAATATACCGTTATACGATGAACTGTAATAATCATCAAACTGATTTAAAAATAATATTTTATGGATGCATTAATAAATTCTTACCATTACATAACTCTAACAGCCATTTAAAGCAATAGATCAAAATATCAGAGTAAATCTGTTGAAATTTTAAAATTTAACATGACTAATTATTAATTTTTAAGACTTGTTTTAATTAAAATTCATAGTACCTACGTTTAATGTGATATTATTTTTTTTTGCCACAACATTTTCTGTAAGCGAAAAATTTAACGAAAAAAAATTACCGCTACTAAATCAGATATTATTTTGAAATTGTTTTCTATTTTTGATTTTTTTGAAAACAAAAACAGACTTTTGTCGAAATTTCAGACAAAAATTTGAAATTCAAATATATCAAAAACTATGCATTTTCGCGGAACAAAAATTTAAGGAAAGAAACTTAACGGTAGGCAGGAAACTTTATGGAATACGACGAATTACTTATAACCATGTATAATATAAACTAGTTCTTATGTATTAACAGTCTACCTACTACTAACCTACTACTTTAGACACCAGAATAACCTTAATCCATAGAATTTACCCATTATGGTAAATTCATTCAATTCATATGGATATAAATACAAAAATTTTGAATATTAGTAGAATACATACGGAAACTTCAGGATGAAGCTTTTCTTCAAACTCGACTCCGCTTTTGAACCTCATTTCAGAAGGCCTTCCATCATAGTAGGATGTAATAACGAATTCATCTCCATCTTTCTCCAATTTTTGTGTTGACTTGCTGTTGATGAAAGCTTGAGTTTCTTCGGCTGGGAGTTCTAGAAAACATAAAAAATATATGTAATGTACTTATCTGGAAATGGATAATTGCCCATTTCAAGTGGGATTAACAATAGTTTTATAGATAGGTTTAGTTTTGTATGTTCGCTTGATTAATGTAGACAATGTCTTTATTTTATTAATTTAGAACACCAACGATGTGTTTCGCAACACTTCATACAATTGGATTTATTGTAAATTTAAAAATAAATAATATTATACAGTAACTTACGCAAGCTTTTAACAAAGGCTTCGAAGTTTTCGGTCCTGTCCAATTTGTACATTTTACCGTAGAAATCCATGATGAAAGATAGAATCTAGATTTGTATAAACCAATAACAACGAACACTAAATAGATATTAAAAAAGTACAACTAAACCGCTTGCTTTTATTGAACCTAAGAGCTGATATATTTCCGATTATGAGATAGTAAAAGAAGTGAATCAGCATTATCAGTGATAACATAATATATTATCAGTGAATCATAACTGATTTTGGATTTATGCTGGGATTTTCGATAGAAATTATATGTAAGAAGTTCTTTGTTAATTAATTATATTTGAAGGTAAAGCCACGCCCATTATATTCTGAGACCTAGGAACATTTTTGGAGTGGTATTTGAGTCAAGCTGAAAATTTGTATGATGCCCCTCCTATTATCCCCCCCACGTGGATCTGTAGACCTGGCTGGTGAATAGTGGGGCTTATTTTTTAGATCTGGCCGGTAAAGAGTCCCACCAATAAGCCCTGTCTTTTTTAGAATACTATGTTTTAGCTACCCTAATAAAATTTATGTTTTTGCAAAATATTTTTGAACTCACCTGGCAATGTTAAAACCGCGACAAAATCGTCCGGCTTATTTTTTTATTAAAAATTGCATGTTCCCTCATGTTTTCTTAAATATTCGGGATTTATTGTGATTTAGACCAGCCACTCACTAGCCTTCTACAAAAAAGTGAGGACGTTCTTAATTAGACTGTATTTTTTATGTTTTAACATAATTAATATCGCCGGCATTTATGGACCGATTTAGAAAATTCTTTATGCAATTTAGTTAAAATCTGATCATAAGTGTGGAAGATATTCCAATATGGAACGAAAATATTATTTTCCGTTAGAACGCATCAATTATTATTGCAGGAAACTATCATTATTATAGGTATTGTAATTAGTATTAGTATAGTATATATAAGTAGGTATAGGTAACAACATGATTTAAAATTCTAAACTAATTAATGATTTTAGCTTCGATATTATACACTGCATTGATTCATATATTTTTGTAGTATCAACAAAAGCTATTCCGTTTCCTCACTGTAGTTGTTGAATCAAATCAAAAATACATATTCCAGACATTGCCAAACTTTTCGGCAGGCGGTAATTTCTCCCAGCCGCTCCCGGAAATATAAAAAGTATAAGTATGATTTAGACAAGACAAAGACAAAGACAAAAATAATTTATTTACCTCTGCACAAATACACAGTAGGACAAATTAAATCTTAAATGTAACTTAAATCTAATACAGAAATGACGAGTCACGACTGTGCAATAGTACAGAGCCAAATGAGGTGGCCACTCAGCATATGCCTCGGCGTCAATGACAACCTTAACATTTACTTTCCTTATTTTTGAAGTGTCTACTGATACCGTTGACTCAATTATTAATTTTTATGAAGAAATTGAAAATAATAAACACAAATATAATAAGTGAATTTTTATTTTCTAAATATTAATGTAACATTACTGTGCAGTGTAGAATCTCTTGGCCACACCGGACCAAAAGTCACAGGTGATTGTCTGGAAAAAAACAATATATTTATTAATTATCGTAAATAACTAAATAAAGTAAAAAACATTGGAAGAATTGACGAAAGAAAGAGAAAGCTGGGATTTTTGTTTTTCTTAATTTATAAGGATAGCATTAAACATTTAGGTGTTGATATACCTAATAAATTAAATTAAATCGGTATTTAATGGGAAGACTATTTCACCCTTATTTTTGTGTATATGCAATGTTTACATTAATTTTTTTATATTTTCTTGTTACATCCTTTTAATAATAAAGACTAGTATAGTATTATATTATCTATGGTAAAGACAAACTTACCTCTACCATCTGGCTTGGGGAGTATTCTCTTACGTAGGTGATGGTGCTGTCATCCTTGTATTTTTGAACGTGGGTCAGCTTGTTGCTCTCTACGGTAATGGTGCTCTTTGACTGAAATTAGGTACACAAGATTATAATAAGTACGCATTTCCATATATGTAGGTATGTAATAGGTCTGTATGGTATAGATAACAACCGATGAGGAAAATGATACTTCTAATCATTAATATTTTGAGATCTGTTAATATAATTGAAGTTGGTACCTATGTTACTAAAGTACTGACTTAGACACCAGAATTAATAGCCAAATATCTAAATAATCCAAGTTCCAAAGTACTCCCATGCAATATTGGTATTATTTTGTTTGAGTGGCGAACCTATACAAACATAAAAATTAACATTTTTTGTGTAATAGCGGGCCAGTAGAGCATGCATTTATGTTACATTAATTAGTATTACTGACATTTTGAACTATTGTTAATTTTCTACCTTTTTATTCGTTTATATAAAAATTGTAATATATTTATGTTATTTAGTATTGACCTAGCTAGAAAGTCAGCGCCACATACATTTAATTGTATCAAATAAGTTAGAACAAAAAAAATAACATTCATAACATTGCCCAGGATCTTATGATCAACAATATAACAGTTAAAAAGATTTGCCCAAAAAAAAAGTACATTAAAAACGGGAAAACGCGATGAAATTGACCCTTTTCTTAATCAAAGTTTAACAGTAGATGAGAAATGGCTTTTACTTCTATATGGTGAAATATAAATTAATTAATTGTCTATAAATAAACGATTTGAAGCTATAGATTGATCGAAAACGGTCGGAATTGGCTAACAGAAGAGGTGTTGTGTTCCATCAGAATAAAGCAAGACCATATACGTCGTGGTGACTTGTGAGAAAATCTGTGAGCTTAATTGGGAATTTTTAATATAGTCCGGAGTGATGAGAAATGGGGATCAGGAGAAGATTAGGAAAGCGGAAAAACGATTGCTTTAGTTTTTTGCCAATAAGGGGTAAGACTATTATAGAAGGGGCAGATTTATAAGGCTACTTCTACATGGTATTACTTATTCAACAAAACATATTCGACCCAAATCGGATCCATCTTAAAAAGAGCTTTTAATTTTATGAAAAAAAAAATGGATGACTTTTTCCCAACTTTGACTTTGACTTTAACAACCTAATATAATACTCGAAAAATACTTACAACAAGTAAGGGATGAAGTTTTTCGTCAAACTCAACTCCGCTTTTGAACTTGATTTCCTCAGTCTCTCCATCGTCGAGGGATGTCATAACAAAGTGGTCTCCATTTTTCTCCAACTTTTCTATAGAGTTGCTCTCGAGTAGTTCCTTAGTTTCTGCGGCTGGGAGTTCTAGTAAACATAAAAAATATATCTGTAGCATACTTATCTATCAATTTGTAATACATATTTTTTGTTCGCATAATAAATGTACTTTAATTTATTTTGACTAAATAAGAAAAAGAGCCAAAGTAACTCACCCAAGCTTTTGACGAAATCTTCATAGTTTTCGCTTTTGGTAAATTTGTATGTTTTACCGCAGAAATCCATGATGAAAGATAGTAGATTTGTACAAACCACAGAGGACGAAGACAAAATAGATAGTAAAGGATGCAACTAAACCGCGTGCTTTTATTAAACCATAGAACTGATATGTTTTTGATAAAGAGATAGTCGAAACAAGTGAATCATGATAATCGGAGATAACATTATATTTCATCAATGAATCATAACTGATTTTGGGATTACGCAGAGATTTTTTGTATCAGGAAACTGAATTTTCGAAATCTGAAATGTTCTTCGCTACTTTATTACCGTACTGTTAGATTAAAAAAATATAAAAAGTAGTTAATTTACTCCCACAGCCCTGCATTAGTTACTTATAAATAGATATATAGATACATATATAGATATCTCATTATAATAATTTGATTTTGTAGGAGTTAGGAGCCTAAACTAGGTAAATCCTGTGTGATAGGTCTCTTGGTCTCCACCTCTTCGTTACAATACATTGTTATTGAGTAATCACAAGATATTCAATGTTAATTTAATTTTATTCTTCATGTAAAAAAATAACATTTCATACTAAGTATAGTCCTAGACGTATCATTAAAATAGGTCTCAAATCGAATGCAAATTGCAATGTTTTTTTTGCGATAGGGAAAAACTTTAAGCTTTATACCATTTTGAAATTGGTATTAAATATAGAAGTTTTTTAATTCACTGACCGTCTCCGTGTAGTACATTTTTTTAACCACAGACTATCAAATCTGGCCTCAAAATTTTACTCAATACTAAACTTGAAATAAATATTTTTTCTTCCGTCATCTGATATTTCTATTAGTATGCAATGCGTGTATCTAATAAAGAAACTCATAGAGAAAACTCAGTAAAAAATTATGAAAAACAAATAAGAATTACAGCCACAGTAATATAAAACATTGGGTGAGGTCAACATTTTTGAAAAAACTACAAAATCCTCAATATCTCACAAACAGTGATATTTTCTTATGACCTATATTGGGTTTTTTGATAGATTATTAGCTCAGCTAACATCCCTCAAGAGATGCTTCACCCATTACGGTACACCCTGTATATGTCCTTTTCTTTCTTTCTTTCTTTGCATCAATGACTCATGAATCACGATTTTGATTTGATTGATTGATTGGTATTTTGGGTAGTTTTAGATAATTGGTATTGCTTAGTTCTACGGAACCCTTCACGTGCGAGTCGCACTTGGCCAGTTTTTATTTATAAATTACCTTTATTGCACTATGGTTATCTATGCTGCTCACCAAGATCATATGTCATAACTTTAAGCTGATTGACAAAATTCTGTGTAAAGAATACAGATTGTGTCCTTGTCTGCATTATTTTACAATTTAATGAATATATACATAAGTTTGCACTCTGCTATTTAGTGTCTGGCCATCCCATGTTAGTTTTTATATTAACTTTATCTTTTACGGTAAATATATAAAATTTTCCTTGTTATATTATAGTACAAATCCTACTCTTGAATCACTCTATGTATTAAAAAAATCGCATTGAAATCTGTATTGCAATTATAAAGATATAAGCATATAGTAGTTGGAAGTGACTATGTTTTAGGTACACTATATAATGATGATTACCGTCCCTGTACCGACCCTGGTATCAAACAGGGACAGGGAGAGGGGAGTGGGAGGTGATTTGGGCCGATGCTTCGGGTGACACATTCAGGAGGACTCCACTTCAATAGGTTGCAAATTCAAAAGGCGGCATATTTGTGGTAAAGGAATGAAACATAAGTCCGACATTTTTCGCTGTAAATTGTAAAAAAAGGGCGGAAAGTTCTTGGTATACGAATGTATACTGACATCTGTGTGAATGCACAATCGCTGCGTTTTTTCCGCTGACATTATGAAAGTGATGATATCGAGTGGGAGGTGGCATTTTTTACCTCGTCTAAAAAATGACTTCACTTTATCTAACAGGGCACACGCAAGGACAAAATTTTATCGCCACAGTGACGTTATACGAATTTTAAGCTTGGAAACAATTCATTAATATAATTTGAGGTTCAGTGTTGAAGGACAGAATTTTTTGAAGTGAATACCTTAATATATTATTATTTTACCACCGGATTGCAAAAGGATCAAATAATAACTTATTACAATACGTTAGAACTTTGACGCACTTCCCACCGTGGAGAGGGAAGCGCCGCAAATTCAAGTTCATTCTGTTGGGTATATTACGTATTCACGTAACTAGAACATACCGCCTTATCATAGACACAGCATTACCCTGTTGTTGTTACCTTGATGATATTTTTTGTAAGCCTTGGTTACATTAATGACATCATTCCAGACACGCTCATTACAGAAAAGGCTCTTTTCTATAGTACCACCCCAGGTACACCTCGCCTGGCGTTATGTCAACATTTATATTATTAGTTTTTGGTTTACACCTACTCTATAAAATCGGTGTGCCCCACTTTCAAGTATATTCGATAGTAATAGTGTTATTAAATTAATATTACTATAGTTTTTTTCCTTAGTTGTATTTTAATCGAAAGATGAATGATTATTAAGGAAAATATTATATTAAATTAATTTTTACTCTACTGTAGATAAAACTGATATCATATATCTACTCAGTGTTTATTTCTCCGCAAGATATTTTTGTAGATATCATTTGTCATCGATTTTTTAATTACTCAAAACATTATGTTATCGATTAATGATTACACAAGTCAAAATTCAATTTATTTTAAACTAGCTTTCCGCCAGCGGCTTCGCACGCGTGGGCTACTAATTTCTGTATTTTTTAGAGGAGCACAACAAAAGTTTTAAAAATTACGGTCGCTGGACCGCTGATATATGCGCATGTCTATAGTTTCTTTATAATTTTCTATGGAAATGGGTTTGACCATTCATTTCATCTCAAAGTGCGCGCGCCTTATCAAAATACAGAACGTTGTAGCATACGCGAGAGAAGCCGCGGACGGAGAGTTAGTTATTTTTTGAAGGTTTGGGAATTTAATGAGTGTTTTTTAACGTCTTAATCTCTGTGTTAAGTGTATAAAAATGTCCGCAACTCAACTAAACATACCACGTGGTATGACATTTTCACGACTTTAGAAGCATATATCTCAACAAATATTGATTTGCAAAAAGCACATTTAGAAACCTCTATTTCATTTTTAAAAACCTATTCAATGACATCTCATTTAATGATGTGTTCGCGAATTTATTTTTTTACCTATAAGTTGCACCTAGTATTATTCTATCAGCATGTGAAATTTTATCAAAATGTGCCCATTGGTTATTACGTGATTGACGCACATACAAACAGATAAACAGACAAACCGACAAACAGGAAAAACAAATTCTAACCATGGTTTTGATATCTATAGAACATACATATTGCATACCAATTATTCTTTTTGAAAAATATTCAATGTACAGAAATGGTTCGGTTACAGTTTTATTATATCTATAGATTACTGAAGATGTTACGCAGCAGAATTACCCTCTGTCGCCTCTTACGACACACACGGAAAGAAATGGGATGGCGATACACGTATATTCTAACCTGTCGCCACACTATAATATTATATATTATTATATATATTTTTCGAGATAAAATATAGCCTATACGGATTCGGAAGAATCCCTCTAAGTAATGGTAAAAGAAATTTTGAAATTGGTCCAGTAGTTTTTGAGCCTATTCAATACAAAAATATAAAGCTTTCCTCTTTATAATATTAGTATAGATAACACTTTCGAAATGCTTTTTTTAATATGCGAATAATAATTGGAGCAAACTAAATTTCCAAATGAAAATTCGTGTACAAAAAAAAAAATAACTAAATTTTTATTATTATATTTAAAATATTAAACACCATTAACAAACATTTAAATGAATTCGAACGTTCATCAAAAGTTCACCATACCTTGTTCAATTTCAGCCAAAAAGTTTAATCTTTAACTTTTATGATTGGTTACAAAAATAAATTATGAGGACGTATTATAACAAGATTTAAGGTTTAATAACACAGTTAAAATATATTGTTAGCTGTCAGTTTGTTTACATAGCAACGACAGGAGATAACGATAAGCGATATCGAGAAATGAATTTTTTTCCTGTTTGTGTAAAAATTGCACAACTCTTAACAAGGAAATGCAAAAATGAAAATGACATTGTAGTTTTCCTGTATGAAACATTTTCAAATGTTGTGATCTTCATTATAGATACCGTAATATCATTGAAGGCAAATTATTTGAATAGATAGCAAATTGGTCGTCAATTATATCAAACATCGATAAAAAGGTAGAACGAAAAATATTCAATGTAAAAAACGAAATATAATATAATGAAATGAAATATAATGAAAGATTTGGGTTGAAATTTTGTACAAAGCAATAATTCGATTTGTAATATCGATAAAAGCTTGTATTTGTACTATCAGAAGCTATTTCGTTGTCCCCACCATGTATGTGGTTCTTAGTAATCTTATCAATAATCAATAACTTTTTGATATTGTATATATTTCGGAGGGTGTCAAGTTTCAACAGCCTCTTACTCTTTATAAGTCTCTTGTATCGACTCTATGATCCTGTTAAGTAATTTTCATAAGGAGATAAAAATCAATGTTAACGCTATAAATAATTGGTTGTTTTGGATGCGGTTCCCTATAGAAACAGACATTTGAACGATATAATAAAATACTCTAAGTAAGGTTTGCAAGTATCGGCAGTACAAAAATGTCGCAGCACACTTATCACATCGACTTATTGCGGTGTTTTTCGTTCGCTGCTGCGAGGCCTGCTCACTGATACCCGGTTCCTATAAACAACGGAACGTCGTAGTATTACACAAACAAATGGTTTTCATAACGGGCGGTTTTAATCAACCAATCAGAACCAAGATTTGGTAGATATGTTAACGTCACGTTCCTTATAGAAACACTTTAGACTTACGCCTAGTAGGATATTGTACTGTCCGTAAGTAAAACGATTCGTTTTATTTCATAGGAACTGGGCATGAGAGGTTTTGTCAGTCATGTATTTCAAGCACCTTAGTGCTTTAATGTTACAGCATTAGAAGCAACTACCTTATGCCTTTCTTCGATAACTTTTAGTAGGATTAAATTTTTGTACTTTTTGTATGATTGTATAAATAAATAAAATTATTACAAATTTTATTATTTTTTTTAGTTTAGTTGCTTTTATTAATCTTATTAGAAAGAAAGAAAGAAAGAAAGAAAGGTATTAGGTGCGATACATGTTTTTACACATTATTTATAACGATATGCCGAATACAAAGTCGATTTTTATTTAATTTTTGACTTTTTACTGTATGATCTACACTAATTTTATAAAGAGGAAAACTTTGTTTGGTTGTAATGAATATGCCGATTCTAGAAATTCTTTCACAATTCGAAAGCTACACCATCCACCGGTATCATAGGCTATATTTTATAGGCTAGAAATATAACATTATGCCACGGGTGCGAAGCCATACCGCATATTATCTCTGGCGTTTGTGGACCGATTTGGAAAATTCTTCTTGCATTCAAAAGAGTAGAGTGTCAGTGTGGTCCCATAGAAATTTGATTGAAGTCTGATCATCCATGTGGAAGATATGCCATGGAACTCCTAACAACAGAATAAGCTCTGCGGTTAAGGTTTGGAAATTTTCTTTTAGTAGTGTTAGATTAATTTTATCATGTATCGGTATGATTTACACAGCTTAAATAGTTTACGATAATAATTCTTACATTTACTATAATGTTTTGTGGAACGACCGTTTTTAATAATCTCAGTTGGGTTGTATAGATTTTGTCAAGATAGGTCTTGCAAGTCCTTCCGTAACTAAACAGCCCATAAGAGATTTATTGATTCGGCAAGTGATTTGTAAAGTCTTCATAAGGTTTTATAGGGAATTTGCGTTTCATAATCGAAAATTTTGCGGGTAAACATCTTAGCAGAAGTAGATGCACTTCAGAGGCCCAAAAGGTTAAAAACAGAAGAATAAAGAAAGAGATATTTTATTTTGCTAGGTAACATTACAATTTAGTATTTTTTGTTTTATTTCTAAGCGTTATAAATAAATAAATAAATAAATTACTGGGCAGCGTAGAATCTCTTGGCTTGACCAGACCATGTGTCATTGGTGATTATCTGCAAAATAGCAATACATTTATTATTTATCGTAAAGAAACAGAAGAAAGAACAGAATATTCGATATTTTTTTAGTAAAGAGAAATTTGAATTTGTATTTTCCTTAAACTCTAAAGATATCATTAGGTTAATAAATAAAATAGGGATTAAATGAGACGATAATGTCACGCCTTTCTATGTTATTGCAATTAATAACAGTAAAGATAAACTTACCTCTACCATCTGGCTTGGGGAATATTCTCTGACGTAGGTGATGGTGCCATCCTTGAATTTTTGAACGTGGGTCAGCTTGTTGCCCTCTACGGTAATGGTGCTCTTTGACTGAAAAAACAACGATTTGAGTAAGACCTATACAAAAATTTAAATTAAAAATTAAACATGAAACATTAAAAATTTGAAAATTAAAATGAAAATTTTATTTATGCAAACTTATTCAAATATAAAAATTCATATTGTGAATTATATTTATAGAATACTTACAACAAGTTCAGGATGAAGTTTTTCTTCAAACTCGACTCCGCTTTTGAACTTGATTTCTTCGATCTCTCCATCGTCGAGGGATGTCATAACAAAGTAGTCTCCATGTTTCTCCAACTTTTCTATAGAGTTGCTGTCGAGTAGTTCTTGAGATTCTGCGTCTGGGAGTTCTAGTAAACATAAAAAAATATATCTGTAGTATACTTATCTATAAATTTGTAATTTTACAATTCAAGTAGTTTCTATAGTTTTATTGGTCTCATTATAAATGAAAAAAAGTACTTTGATAGAATAAAAGGAGAAAAAAGAACCAAAGCAACTCACCCAAGCTTTTGACGAAATCTTCATAGTTTTCGCTTTTGGTAAATTTGTATGTTTTACCGCAGAAATCCATGATGAAAAATAGTAGATATTTAGATTTGTATAAACCAAGGAGGACGAAGACAAGACAGGTAGTAAAGGATGCAAACCGCGTGCTTTTATTGAACCAAAGAGCTGATATGTCTTCGATAAAGAGATATAAGATAATATAAGTGAATCATCATAATCAGTGATAACGATTTCATTAATTATTACTCATCACTGCTCTAGAAGTTAAATCTGCAAAATTCTTCGATAATTATTAGATTTTAATCATCTCTAAAGATGAAATACTCAAGTTTTTTACGAACAAATATAAATTCTGCTTGTGCAATCCCTTCTTCTTCCCATAATCGACTACGAAAACGTTTGCTATACTGACCTAACTGAAGTTCAACTAGACAAGAACGTTTTCAAAATTTCTGCATCCGCTTCATATTTGGATTGCGTAAATATGATCACGTTTCTGAGTTTCGTCACCGACTTAATTGGCTTCCTTTAAGGCTTCGCCGGGATACTCATATACTTCACCTCCTTTTCAAAATGGTACTTGATCCGAGAGCCCCTGCATGAACAATATATATACATAAATATATATGTTTATATATTGTATGTATATATTTATGATATTCATAAATATATATGTTTATATATTGTATGTATATATTTATTTTGATTTATTAAAATAAAAAGTTGTGCTAATTTTTCCTTGCTATAAATTATTTATTTCATTTAATCTTCCTATTTATAGTTGCCTAGAAGAGATGGCTCTGTAGTCATAAGGCCGCCGATTGTGCATATTTTTATTACTACTTATATGTTAATTTTCCTGTTCTTTTTTCTTTTGGTGTGTGCAATAAAGTATATTTTCATTTCATTTTTACAGACAAAATGATATATGAAGTGAGCGAGGCCGGGCGTAACAAATACTTGTATATAAAATAAAAACTTATTGCAATTTATGTATACTATCTGGTATGTATATTGATCTAAATTATAACATAGTAAAAAAAAGCACACAAAATGCTATTCAAAGTAATACTTTTTTGTATTTGTATGTCATTGGTCAGGTTACAAATGTAGTTAGCTTTATTGTTCTTAGCTAGCAACTTGAAAATAGACTAAAAGAAACCAAAGTCGTCGTCGGCTAAAGTTCTATTTTTTGGCAAAAATTTTTATTTTTACCTTTTTAGTTTCCTGTAAAGGGTAATCACATCATCTAGTCACAATTCAGTTGCTATATACACCATTAAACCTTAACCGCGGAGCTTATTCCGTTGATTTTCGAAGAGTTCCCTGGTATATCTTCCACATGGATGGTCAGGCTTGAACCAAATTTCTATGAGACCACACTGGAACTTTACTCTTTTGAATGGTTAAAGAATTTTCCAAATCGGTCCATAAACGCCGGAGATATGCGGTAACATACATAAAAAATACGGTCGAATTGATAACCTCCTCCTATTTTTGAAAGTCGGTTAAAAAGAAACAAACATTTGACAAGGAAAGTCAAATAAGCAGGATTAATTATTTAATAAATAAATAGGATTTCAGGATCAAATCCTTAACTATGAGGAATATCAAAAAACGCTGAAAGAAGTCGAGAGCTTTTCGTGACCGTTATGTAAATTTTTTTAACTGTTACTTTCGACACAATTTCTCACCACTTCTCTCTATTGCCATACACTATACCTTGGATGACAAGGCGTTATTTGGCATTTTTACTTCCCTTTGCACGTCACCTAAGAAGCTAAGCATTCTGGATTGTACAATTGAGGATATACGTTAATGTAATTGAAGTAGTATCATAATCCCAAGATAAAAAAATGCCTTTTTTGCAATTTTTCTTATATTTCATTCATAGATTGTATAGAGATTTTTTTTTAATTTTAACTTTTAAAATAATTTTACGATTTTAACACAAGAAAATTATTTTTCATTTCTATATTAAATGAACGCTGTAAAGTGTTCGAAATGTCGGATTAATAATAATGTTAAAACCTATTATATGTAGAATCTTTTAGAGAGCGTTTTATTTAACATAGATGAAATATATTTTGGTTAGAACTAGACACACTGTAGGAAATATTAATTTATTATGGGAAATTAGACATAGGAAATTAGTCTATTGATTCTCAGGCAAGATTTCCCGCCGCTTTGTAGATCTTTGGTGTTGCGACCAGTGTATATATGTTTGTTATTATTGTTTTTGTGGCTATATTTTTGTATAAAATTTTCTTGACAGGAATACAATATGTTGTATAAATATTTATATAATTATTTCATGTTTATCAGTTTCGTTTCCTTTAAAATATAATGTGGTGGTGTTAGGTAAAGACGGTTATAATAATTTAATGTTGTGTATTTTTTATGTTTCGTTTTAAAAATAACATAAAATGTTTTAAGTATGTTAACAATCAAGAGGTTGTGCTGAAACCATCTATATAGGGCGTAAAAGTTTCTTGGAAAGCAGAAATTTTTGACCCAAACTATCCGGCTTATTAATGCAGTTCACGAAAAAACGGATATATTTTACAGTTCATTGAGTGAAGTGGCAAGGGTTCTCTTATTTATTGCATGTTATTCTAAAATAGTATAATTACCACCTAGTTTTAATTGTTAGCTTTTAAGTCACTGTCGCATTGGGTAAATAACCTGTAATGGCATGTGAAAATTAGAAATAAATAAATAAATAAATTTATCGTCTGAATATTGAATTATTTACCATTGTAGACCAAGTTCATGGTTATTGTTGACATAAATTCAAAATAATAGTGGCACTAAAACCGAGCGTGGTATTCCACAGGTCAATTAAAACAAAATAAATATGACGTACATTGTATATTCTGTTACATAAAAACATTTTTATATAATATTATATGGTACCTTCAATTTTACCAAAAATCAATATCCGATATTTCCAGACCTGTTCAACGAGCGACATCTTCCACGGAATGCTCTCAAAATTATAAAAAAAATATATGTATAACAATAAAAAAAAAACAATAACCTTCCTTATTTTTGAAGCCCCTACTACCGACTCTATTATATTAATTATCAATAATATAGGAAAAGTTAAAAATAATAAACAGAAATAAAAAAAGTGTTATTTTATTTTATTAAGTAACATTACAATTTAGTATTATTTTATTGGGCAGCGTAGAATCTCTTAGCTTGACCGGACCATGTGTCATTGGTGATTGTCTGCAAAATAGCAATACATTTATTATTTGTCGTAAAGAATCAGGCGAAGGAACAAAATATGCATATTATTTTAGTAAAGAGAAATTTAAATTTGTATTTTCCTTAAACTCTAAAGATATCATTAAACATTTGAGTTAATAAATAAAATCGGGATTAAATGAGACGATAATGTCACGCCTTTTTATCTTATTGACAAATTAATAACAGTAAAGATAAACTTACCTCTACCATCTGGCTTGGGGAATATTCTCTGACGTAGGTGATGGTGCCATCCTTGAATTTTTGAACGTGGGTCAGCTTGTTGCCCTCTACGGTAATGGTGCTCTTTGACTGAAAAAACAACGATTTGAGTAAGACCTATACAAAAATTTAAATTAAAAATTAAACATGAAACTTTAAAAATTTTAAAATTAAAATGAAAATTTTATTTATGCGAACTTATTCAAATATAAAAATTCATATGGTGAATTATATTTATAGAATACTTACAACAAGTTCAGGATGAAGTTTTTCTTCAAACTCCACTCCGCTTTTGAACTTGATTTCTTCGGTCTCTCCATCGTCGAGGGATGTCATAACAAAGTGGTCTCCATGTTTCTCCAACTTTTCTATAGAGTTGCTGTCGAGTAGTTCTTGAGATTCTGCGTCTGGGAGTTCTACGAAACATAAAAAATATATCTGTAGTATACTTATCTATAAATTTGTAATTTTACAATTCAAGTAGTTTCTATACTTTTATTGGTCTCTTTATAAATGAAAAAAAGTACTTTGATAGAATAAAAAGAGAAAAAAGAACCAAAGTAACTCACCCAAGCTTTTGACGAAATCTTCGTAGTTTTCGCTTTTGGTAAATTTGTATGTTTTACCGCAGAAATCCATGGTGAGAAATAGTAGGTATCTAGATTTGTATAAACCACAGAGGACGAAGACAAGAGAGATAGTAAAGGATGCAACTAAACCGCGTGCTTTTATTGAACCAAAGAGCTGATATGTCTTCGATAAAGAGATATAAGATAATATAAGTGAATCATCATAATCGGTGATAACGATTTCATCAATTACTCATAACTGCTCTAGAAATTAAATCTGCAAAGTTCTTCGCTAATTAATTATTAGATTTGAAGATTAAGTCACACCCATAAGATTAGTAAGCATATTGTACTAATGAATTATGGATATAATCCAAATGTATAATAAAGCTGTAGGAGCAGGGCTTGAATTATCGTTAAAAAATTGGTATCGTTACAAACCTTTGAGACACATATCGTTACCTTTTTAGGTAACGTTACCATACTTAACGTTACAGCAGTCACATTATAACGTTAATAATACGTAACGTTAAGACCTATGATATCGATAATTTTATCGTTATAAGATAATTACGTTACCGACTCAATCCAATGAATGAGACGGATATGTATCGCCTTTTCATTCAGTCTGATACAAGTTTTTTCATCAATTTGCGTTAGTTTGGCTTGTTCTTGAGGCTCAAAAATAAATACGGCTCGCCATGTATTGTTGATAACAATATGATATTGAATAAAAATGCTTTTAAAGGAATACGGTTTATTATACAGTATTGTTTCCAGATATATTTTCAATTGGTTTAGTAATATAGAATATTATTTTTTTGTAAAAATAACGATTTTAATTCCTGTAATGGTAAAAAAAATTTCAAAAATTCAATAATCATAAATAAATTGTTTTCTCATCGTTATAAAAAGAACTCAAATTTAAAACAATTTATTTTGCAAAATGGTACCGCATGTCGCGCCACCGTCTTCATTATTGTGCTTCGTATTTTTCCATACAATGTTGGAATGGAAATAAAGTCAAATTGCAAAAGTAAAGCTTTTTCTCAACTTCGGCCTATGACATACTTTGCAAAAAAATATTCTAGTTAGTAATACTATCAATGGGTGAAATAATACAGAATGTTTTTTTTTTGCAAAATCAACGGGTTCGATTCCTGGCTCGATACATTAATTTTCCAAAAGTCCAATAATGCAGTTTTTATTTTTGTCAAAATCGGCCTCAAGACTCCTTTCAGCATTTTTTGATATTCATCATAGTTTAGCATTTAGCCCCGTAGGACTGTTTTAAAAATTCTATCGGTTCACACTGAGCTGGAATGTATATAAATCAAGACATTTCGAAGACATACCCTACTTGTCCATATTAACCACCACCGATGCTGGTGTGCAACTTCTCAAACATCTATAAAGCTCGGAAAGACGGAAATAATGCAATAGGTAATTTTTGTGATTTATCGAAAGCGTTTGATTATTTTAATTTGCTAAAAAAGCTCCATTACCACCAAAAAACGGTTTCATTGGATGGTAAAAAATCTCAGGGATCAATAATGAAAATGGGTGTTCCACAGGAACCTATCTTGGGCCCATTCCTGTTTAAGGTGTATATTAATGATTAACCTTTTAATATCACTTAAATTTGTGAGATTGTACTATTTGCCGATGACACTTCCTTGGTTTTTCTATGGTTGATAGTCATGACAATAATCTTGATGACGTAAATAGTGCATTTCGACATGTTTCGAATTGCCAGTAATTTATTACTAAATGCAAAAAAGACGAAATTCATATAAATTTTTGGCCAAAAGTGAAACGACTGGATAGAAATTCATTGAATTTTTTCATCATACCTAAAAACCACATTTTTAGGTGTGATGAAAAAATTCAATGTGGTGTCCATATTTCATCCATAGTATTAAAGCTCAGTTCTGTTGCATAAGCAGTTAGAAAAATAAGACAGTTAAAAGATCCGAATACGGCAAGAATTGTGTACTGTAGTTACTTTCACAGTATCTTGTCCTACGGGATTT
>LQNK01001602.1:153561-180530 GCA_001586405.1 Phoebis sennae | reverse complement strand
CACTTTGATGTTGTAGATGTTCATGAGCTGCGGTCAGTCACTTAACATCAAGTGAACGGCATGCCCCGCTTGCCTGCTTTAGCATAACAATTTTTTTGACTAATTAAAGAGCGACTATTTGTCAAATAACATAAAGTTTCATCAAATAAGTCTTATGAAGTAAATACATACCGAAAGATGCTAATGTTCTACCGAATTGTGGTAAATACAGAACGAAATTACCCTGACATGTCTCCACAACCACAATGATTACGAAAAACGTAAACAATGTTATAATTTTCGCAACCCCGAATATATAGTATGCTCGTACGGAATTCGCTGTTCTCTGAAAAAACATAATTAAGGGTTGTATCATCTTATTTGAAATACTTTAACAAATATTTTATTTACTTATGAAAAAACCCATGAAGGAATTATACATGAAATTTTACATAGATAGAAAATTATTTATTGCGTCTGTGTAACAAAGGCGATCTTAATGCCTAAATGGTATTTTCTACCAGTTAACCTTTGGTAGTGTAGTGAGTGTAGGTTAGCGCAAAGAGCCTTATACATTAACAAACTAAGAAATAAAAAAATATTAAATATACATACTATTATATAAGCTAACTAGCTGATCTGCGTGGTTTCGCTCCCGTAGCATAGGTAATGTTATTTAGATAGCCTATAAAATATAGCCTATGTAGTAACATAGGCTATATTTTATATACGAGTACGTAGCTTTCGAATAGTGAAAGAATTTTTAAAATCGGACCAGTAGTTTTTGAGCCTATTCAATACAAATAAAGTTTCAAAGTTTGAACGTTACCAAAAGTAGCTGTGTAGCCTTATACATTTATTTTATTAATACTATTTAAATATACTTATAAAAAAATAGTAACAACTCTCACCGTAAGGACCCCCAAGATAAGAAAGATGGAGAAGACGAAAGTTAGAGCTACAAACGCCATAAGCGTCGCGTCGAAGATGAAGTAAGCCACCCCCCACACAAACCCCTCGGGCTCGTCTCCAATGAGCATAGCACCTACGAAACGAAACTCAAACACCAAAAAGAAAACCAACAAGCCGATAGCTGAGCCAATCTGTAACAGAAAGTTATGTAATGTAAAATATAAACGCTTTGGTCAGTGTAAGAATCACTATTTTTTTTATCAAATAAATTGTAGCCTATAAGTTCTAAGTTGCATCTCATTGTCAGCATATATAATATAAAAAAAACAAAATAAAATATTAAAATCCTCCATGTACTAAAATGTTTTGGTTACTGTTTTATTATACCTATAATTAAATTGTTTTATATTGTACTAGTAATGTTGGTAGGTACAATTTTTATGTTAACGAGTATTTGCTTCGCCAATAAACCATAAAAACTATAAAAAAGTGTTGAATTAAAGATTTTTTTACGCTATTTCAACTGTTTATTAGTAAAATGTATTTAATTACTAATAAATAAAATATGTAAACAAGTCTATAATTAAATACTTTCAATGCATTTCCATCAAAAAGTCACAATACAATCTATCAAAAAAAAAGAAGTGGTTAGCGTGTTAGCTTTACAATCGAGAGGTCCTGGGTTCTACGTTTTACGACTAAAGTTATCACGACTTTAAAAATATTTTATATTTATGGTAATGTTAACGTCAAGACACTTTCAAAAACGTGAATGTCATACGATTTTAACCGACTTCCCAAATAAACGAGGAGATTATCAATTCGGGGGAGCTTCTTATAACGATTACTAGACCGATTTCATCAGGTGAAACAGACAAAAAAATGGCTTATGGATGTGGCAATAATGAATATTTGACAATAATGTTAAAAGCAAATTAAAATATAGTACTATCATGTACCGTTAAGCTAGTAAGTACGCATACTATCTTTACATATTAGATTACTAGCTGATCTGCGCGGCTTCGCACCCGTAGCACAATGTTATACATGTATATCATATAAATTATTGCCTATAGTAAAATAAATTTTGAAATCGGTCCGTAGTTTTTGAGCCTATTCAATACAAACATACAAAAATACAAAGGTTTCCTCATTATAATATTAGTATAGATAAATCCTCATTATTTAACTTTGCTCCGGGGATCTACGTCATTTTATGGATTACGGATAATTATAAAATATAGTAAGATCTGGGATCTTACTCTGAAAATTAATATACTAGTTGATATCAGATTTACTCACTACGCTAAAAATGCCCCATAAATAGGATCCGGTCTCCACTTGAAAACATTTCTCTGCAGAGCACATCGCGACACTGAAATATCAGTCAAGTCGATATATTCAATTGCAATTAATTATTTCAACTAAGAGATTTATAACGAGTACAAATATAAAGTGTTTAAACCAAATATAACATACAAACGGAACGCGGTTTCACCCGCGTAACTTCTGATCCCTAGGCAACTCAAAAGTAATCTATATGTTATTCTGAACCGGTATCACCTAATCAAAACTTACACATTTATAATATTATTAAGCTTACGCAGGATATAATATGAAAATCAACGTTTGTAGATACTAAGAAATAAAATAATGTTTATACTATATACTAAGAAATAAAATATGTTTGAAAAGGTAATATGGGGGGAGGGGGGCTGGTTTTGCCAATAAATCCGATTCGAAAATATAAATCAATACAAATATGCTGTAAAATGTATTTATACTGATTCGGTTTTATCAAAACGCAGTATGTCTAGCGCCTTCCGACCTTGAACTTAACGCATGCGTGCGAAATAAAATGAATGACAACAAAAACACAAAAATACTTAAATCGCAATTTAATATTACTATAGGCAAAAGCAACTGTCAAACGCACAACATCTTTATTAAATATTAAAGTAACTAGTCTCTCTCGCGTCATGATAAATTATGCAGCTTTTAAAACAACAAAAACCGAAAACGAACAAAATCTAATCTATCTAATCATATTATAACACCATATACCGTAAAGTTTGTCACAATCTGCCCCGTAGTTTCACGTATCTAAAGCACATACAAATAAACAAACAAACAAAAACATGTAGCTTATCAGTGATTTCGCCTTTCATATTTAATTATTATATACTAAAAACAAAATATTACATTTTAGAATCTATATATGAAAAACAAAGACGTGTTTGTTAAATAAATAAATAAATAAATAAATAACACGAGATCTGCTGGACCAATTCGGCAGAAAATTCGCAGGGCGATAGTTTAGGAGTTAGGACTAAAAGAGAGACTTTAAATCCCGAAAATTCTACGGGAATGGGCTAAATACGCGGGTGAAACCGTGGGGCACAGCTAGTAAACAATAAATAAAAATAATACTTACGTTTGTCTCTCTTCGTTTTACTAATGCAAATTACTAGAATCACATTGGTACATTGCATTTATTTGATTCCTTATCTCTAGAAATTTTAATTTGCGTTTTAATACAGACTAAGGTAGTTTTTTTTTTGACTCAGATTGAGTCTACGAGAACGGCGCGAGTGTAATAGGCGTTTTGACAACAGGAAATTATTCAATAACAAATCCATTTTCTATGTAGGCAACATTGAATAATATGCTGACAGATTGGATTCTGCGTACTGCTGATAACAGAGTTATTTCTTTAGCACACGTTGCTATCAGTAAGCATGGCTACAACCTTTTTAACCGACTTTCAAAACAAAGGAGGAGGTTTGACCGTCAATTTGACCGTATATTTTTTGTTTTTTTCTTATGTATGTTACCGCATATCTCCGGCGTTTATGGACCGATATGAAAAATTCTTTTTGCATTCGAAAGAGAAGAGTGTCAGTGTTGTCCTATAGAAATTTGGTTCAAGCCTGATCATCCATGTGGAAGCTATTCTAGGGAACTCCTCGAAAATCAAAAGAATAAGCTCTGCGGTTAAGATTTAATGATGTACAAATATAGTATATACTATATACCCATTAAACTGTAACTTTGAGTCTGTAGATGATATGATTACCCTTCATAGGCCACTAAAGAGGGGAAAATATAACTTTTTTGCTAAAAAATAAAACTGACGTCCTCATTCTAAACAGTACAAAATAACTTTTACTTCATTTTTGTTGAAATCTATAAAAATTCAGTGCCTTTATCTATTTTCAATTTAACATGATTTAGCACCGACTTTGTATAGATTTCAATAAAATTAAAATAAAAGTTTTTCTACTTTTTAGCGGGCGGGAGTCGATCCTATTTTTTGGCAAAAAGTTATTATTAAACTTTTGACGTCATTTCTGATTTCACGATCTTAGCGCGGAGAGCATTATATTTCAATTTTAGAAGGCCGGTTGGCTTTCCCACAAAATTCATGAAAATCTCATCAGCATTTTAAATTGACCCACGCTAAACCAATGTTTGGATTAAAGACCCGCGCCTATTCGTTATTATATTCAATAATACTCTATTAAATACTCTTGTATCTATGTTTGTAATGTAGTCACACAAAACTACTGGACCTATTTTTTAAAAAATCATCTTTAAACGCTGCATCTTCACTGAGGAAGGAACTCTATATTATAGGCTACGGGTTATTTTCCGCGGTTTCACGTATATTTCCTACGTAGGGCTTATCATATATATATATAGATATAGCGGAAGCTAAACTCAATGAAGATCTTAAGAGGATAGCTATATGGGCAAACTCTGTATCTCTTGCTCTTAATCCCAACAAAATCGTAAAAAAAAACGTATATAATTATTTATCGTAACTATCCTATGCAAATTCTGGGGTTTCAGATTATCTAGGTACAAAATTCCATCCAAATGAAAACTGCATTGCGTGCAGGAAGGATGCTGAAATGAGAAATCCCACTTGTAGTTTTTTGTTATTGTACTGTGCAAGAGCCTTTTAAAAACGAACAATTTGTAGGGAAATGTACTTTGTAATAAAATAAAACCATCGGTTTATTATTAAAAATCATATTTATTTCAAAATCCTTAGTTAATATGAATCATTAAGTACATTAAATCGTAAAGTTTTTCTACTTCTTCTTCTTATAGTTAATGGCAGTCCTGTCACTGACGCATTTTGCCAACGTCAAGTTTTCTGATAGAATATCGGTAAGTGACTTACGTTCCTTTGACTATGAATTATTGATTGATACTCGTATATGACAGGAAGGTGTTTCTATCTTAACTCATTATAATGACAATGACATATCTTGATTTGGCATCACAGAGAAAAAAATAGTACACTTATTGGGTAGCGTGATGCCAAAAAGGTCAGGTAGAATCTCCAACTACTGATTTTCAGTAAAAATTTAATTAAATTCTAATGATTTATAAATTTATAATCTAAACAGCGGAGTTTGTTGCCAGTCTTCCAGACCATTCAAACTAAGTTTAAAATTTAAAAACATACATAAAAAAATATTATTACAAATGTTTACCGTGATATGAAAAGTATTCATTATGAATTTGAATGCCATAGAATGACATTTAAGCAAGAAGATCCAAATTTATTGTGTCAAACGCGCATAAATCATCCAATAGCACCAATATGGAACCATCCCCTCGGTTCTGTGCAGAAAGTAGATTATCTGTAATATCTAATAAAGCTGTAGTGGTACTATTATCTTTTCTAAATCCTGATTGATGAATCGGTAAGATATTATATTTTTCTAAAATGAAAACTGTTTGTGAATGGACAATACGCTCCAGTACCTTGGATAAACATGGCGAAATACTAATTGGTCGGAGATCTTTCAAAGTTCTTGGTTCTTTTATTTTAGGCAATGGTTTTACTAAAGCTACCTTCCATAAATCCGGATAAGTGGAAGTTTTCAATGACTTGTTAATAATGGAAATAATAACATTAAGGGTCTGAGGTAGAGTGAGGACCAACATGTCTAAGGAGATGCCACCAAAACCAATTGCTTTAGAGTTCAAAGATTTAATAATATGTATTATGGACAGTAGTTTGAGATACAGTAGATATTTAAAAACAACAACGACCATATCTGTAATTATTAAACTTCTCAATCAATTCAGTGCTTACATAATTAAAATAATTTACAATGTCAAATGTTGCGAGAAAATAAGGAAAACTCAAATTACTTTTATACAATATTCAATCAATTTCAAGACTATTATTAAGAGATATAAAAATAACCTTAACTTAAATCTGTGTGAAATGTATAGAAATATGTGAGGGATTGATCGATTATAAATCGTACATGAAATTTTGAAAAAAATGTTTATTGAAATAATAACTTTTCGCCAAAAAATAGAACCGACTTCCTCAGTCAGTAGAAAATAACTATATTTTATTTTTGTTGAAATTTATACAAATTCGGTGGAAAACCTTGTTAAATTGAAAATAGGTTAAGACACTGACTTAAGTATGTCCATCTGGCGATTTCCATTTCCATATATCTCATTATGTGGGAACATGGTGCTATTGATTACTATATTTTTTGAGGTAGCAAAACTGATAAGTCTAATGCCATCGATCGATCACGCTTTCTATGCTTTCCTATTACTGGTGCGAAAATATCTTCTTAACCTATTAGGGCATTAAAGTCACCTAACGTAACATTAGCATCGTATTTTGGCACTTGTTCATACAGATTCGAGGTCTTCATAAAAACTGTATTTAGCATCATCTTCAGATGTTTCCGTTGGTGCATCACCGTTTATGACAGTAACGTTTGAAAATTTACCTTTTAGGCATAAAACACTTATTCGTTCTGAGATGTCATCGAACCGCAGAACACCAGATGTATACTTTTTGTCAATCATAAATCCCGTTTCATTAATATGTTTGCCTTCCGTGTTTCCACTATAGAACAAAACTATTTCACCTCCTGAAGAACCGCTACTAATTTTTGTGAAAGTCGGTTACTTTAACTTATGACATCATATGCAAATTCCGATTCTTGACAGGAACACTGTTGAATTTGTTGTATGTCATACGGATCATGTGCAAAATGAGTCCATTGCCGCCACCTGAAACAAAACCAGCCTTAAATTTGTACATTTGTTTTATATTTTATAGATTGACTGGTTTCCGCCCGCAGCTTCGCTCGCATTAAATTCGGTCAATAATAAAAATGTGGAGTATTTTTCATTGACCTATCAACCGAATTTAATGCGTATCACTTAATCTAGCTATTAAAATGTCTATCTGTATACGAAATTTAATCAAAATCCGTTGAGTTGTTGCGGCATAATGACATCCAAACTTTCACATGACTTTCAAAGTGGGATTGACTGCCTCGTTGGTCTAGTGGTTACATCTTTGATAACAGATCGATCCAAAAAAATGTTATTGAGATTTTTCTAACAAAAAGTCTCAATCAAGCAGCCCAAAATCTGGAAGTTGACGGTGTATACTCCCGTGGCTCGGAGAGCACGTAAAACCGTCTGTCCAGCGCCTAATCTCTCTCCACGAGTGTCGGTCTGCCGTTCCGTCGGATTATAAGAGTGAAGAAATAGAGAGTGCAACCGATTTTTTGCGCATATACTTGTGCACTATAATATCTTCTACGTACCTGGCTGATTTTCGTTGAAATTGGCCACCATAACCGATATCGATCGGGAAGGCATTATTATTAGTACGATATCAGTGCCAATGTTGTCCAAGGCCGCAGTTATTAGGCTCGTTCGTATTGCGTACTAGTTTACCGGATACATCCGTTCTCACTAGATTTTCGATATTAAAACTATCCAAATATCCTTTCTAGAATATCAAATAATATCTGCACAAAATTTCATCCAAATCGGTTCAGTCGTTTAAGCGTGAAGAATAGACAGATAAACAGACAGACAAACTTACTTTCGCATTTATAATATTAGGAAGGATGACAGTTAGAAAGTTTCTAATAAAAATGTACGTACCGATCAAAACATATGTGGTTATCAAAACCGGAAGAAGTTTAATTGCCAAATCGCCATGGAATGTCACTATCATTATGAAAGTGACGATGACCAGCGCGATGACAGTCCTTATGACGCCGTATACGAAGTATGCCTTCACGTAGCCCCCGCGGCGCTAATAAATAAATAAAATCACAATCTTTGGAAATGTTCAACATTACATTTGCATGCAACATACACATTTTACACAACGCTCATCGCTCACGTAACATTCCCAAAGCAAAAAATAATGTTTGATTCCTGTCCATGAAAAAGTCAAACAAATGGAGCTATTTAATAGTTCTATAGTGGAGAGTATAAAATAATGAATTAAAGAATAAATTGTTAGATTTCAAGTCGTGTATTTGTCAATAAATGGTCGCTTATCAGGGCAATATCGAATTAATTATATTATTCACAATTAATAAAACAATGTCTCAGTTATCGTTGAAGCAATATCGAATGTTGTAAGAAAAATGTGTATTTTTATTACTGAATTACGAAAAATCAAATTTTAATTATGTCAGTTATACTCGCAATACGCTGAGCCCGAACCCTATCCATTCAAAATACACACCATACATGTCTTTATCTAACTTTTTTATCTTTTGTTGTTTTTATAAAATATGTTTGTTTGTGATGTTTTTGTGTATTGTGTAAAGATAAAATGTTCTATCTATGTATCTCTCATAGTCTCACCTTAATAACCCCCACGAGAAGCAGCATGGAGAAAGAAAATTCTATTATAGCCCACAACATCACAGCAATTGCGAGGCCACCATAGAGGGTGAATTTATGGGGGTCATTCGAATACCCCATCTTCGCCATTAGCATGTTGAGGGACATTATTATCGCGATCATTGACAGCATCTTCAGCCCCATGGAAAACTACACATAAAAAGTTTTTATTATGTCAGATCCAAACATACGGTTAACCTAATGATAAGCCCCTTTTTTTTTTTTTTTTTACGAGGGGAAATGCCTTCGCATACCCGGCCGTCTGGGGAAACGACCGGGTTATGTCGGACTTGCACCGACTAAAACCCCTCGATGTTCCTTCACACACCTTGTGGGGGGCTCACGGGCACGCCGTAGCATTCTTCCGCGAACCCCCCGGTGTCGGCCGCTTTTCGCGGCCCCTCCGCGAGAGCAGGATGGAAGGAGCTGTGTCCATCCTGCGCTCCTCCTCGTCGTGGTCTTCCCGGAACATAATGATAAGCGCCTACCGCAACCTATGAACACAGGTGCATTTGCCGCCCTTTTGAATGTGCCGCCCGGGACACAGGCTCCCACTCTCCCTTCCCCTTCCCTAGATGCCAGCCTGCGATTTCTTGCGGGGGTGGTAACTTCCCGGTTGCAAGCCTGGCAAAATTCTTGCCCAACCAATTTAAAAATGGTAAAGCAAAAACAAAAACAGTAGTATGTATTAGTGGACCGCGTGATACAGAAAAATATCGAAGGAGGAGTTCAATCATTGCATAAGCAAAATTGCTCATAAATAACACCATAATAGACGTTTTAATATTTGTTGTTCTCTTCACACTTGTGTCTTTACACCCGCATAATTTTGCAATCGCAATTGATTCTTTTTTCAATTTATTATTTTTAATATACATGCTTAGTACACCACAAAACTTTGTTTAATTACTAACACCCGTATTCTAAGAAGTTACCTCAATTCTTCAATTCAATTCAATTCTTCAACGGTAGAACTTGAACTTTCTTTACGAATTAGACCTAGAAACCTTTAATAAACAACTCTTAAATATAATGTCTAAAAAAATACAACAATTATTTGTAATCTTTTAATTTTCTAAAGTTAGTGATGAGGTAAAATTATTTTTCTGCATTAAAAGTAAATTTCCACTTATTCCACCTACAGTTCTTTTATATCCACAATGTCGCATCTTAACTTTTAGTCTATGACAATTATCACTACATAGTATAAAACAAAGTCGCTTTTTCTGTCATGTGTCATGTTGTATGTCCCTATGAACGCTCAAATCTTTAAAACTACGCAACGGATTTTGATGCGGTTTTTTTTAATAGATAGAGTAACTCATGAGGAAGGTTTTCATGTATAATATCATCCATTAAACCCGTGCGAAGCCGGGGCGGGTCGCTAGTGTCAAATAAAGGAAAATGACCTGTCATCGAATTTTTTTCTTTCAATTTTATTTTAAAATAATTATATAATTATTCTGCAACAGCATGATATTGCTTCGCTCTTTGCTATATTATTACTTGTATTATTAGTGCAATATTGTGACACACAAGGGTGATGAGTTTTACGTTTGTTCGAGTCAAATCAAATATGTCATAAACGGTCAAGAGCTAGCAAGTATCTGAGTGAAGTGATGCCGATTAGCTTATGTCGACATCTTATTGGTGCGTGATGTCTTCTCTATACGTAGTGTTAAAATATTATATTTTAATGTTTCTTCAATCATTAATTTTCTACATTTGAAGTAACAATCAACAAACGTCTAATCTATGAAATCATAATGACGTTTTCTCTATTTCACCACTACTCGGCCTCTTTGGTGAATACACCAGTTTACAAACTTACGAGAGTGAAGTCGAGAAATACTTAAGGTACGTATTAGAATGCGAGTGTAACACCCGTATTCTAAGAAGTTACCTTAATTGTACCTCCACTCAGGTTACGTCAAATATGACGTATGACGAATTTCAATCGAAAATTCATAACATAAAAATATAATATTTTAATAAATAGGTCGCACGAACCGAGATATTAAATATTCTTCTCCGAAATTTTCATAACTTGAGTGGAAGTGAGTTAGTAGAGTACCGACTCAGAATGTAAATTTTCGTTGACAGAGGTTGAGTGAAGTCGAGGAATGCTCGAGGAACGTATTAGAATACGGGTGTAAGTCACCTAAATATATAAAATTTAAAAAAGAGAAACACGTTGTACATAAAAGATATAAATGTATAAGGCTATAAGTACAGTAGGAGTCGAAGGTACTGATACCTACTGTGCTTAGAATGGCCCATACGAGGGCACCCGTCTCCACCTGCAGGCACATGCATTTCCCGTTGTAACACATCCTTACCCTGAAAAGCAGATTAAGGTTATTTACGGTTATGTCAAATTGTCAATAATGTCTGTAATCATATAAGTTACTAGCTTTCGTTAGCCGCTTCGCCCGCGTGGACTACAAATTTCTATACTTTGTGGATTTTCGAAGTAGAGGTGGTATGACAATTTTTACGATTTAGAGACGTACGTTTGTAAATATATCTCGTCCAAAATCCCATAAATAAACTTCTATTCTTTTTATAAAGAACTATCAAATAATTACGATTTAATAACTGTTATTTTTAAGTCCGTAGTATATTCCAAATTCAATTTAACAAAAGTGTCACTGTTCATGTTTATATAATTCTAATAATTCTAATTTATTTAAATCAAAAATTTAAGTTTTGGAAATCTGACGTAAACTCCCAGAGTAAAAGAGATGTTTGCACGCATTTGCATGCATTTTTGTGCATTTTTTATGCATTTGCATTGCGCATTGCACCAATATTTGCATAGGGACGCAAATAATATCTTTGCAACAAAGACTAACCAGCACAGTTAGTCTTTGTTGCGATAGGCTTCCATGATCGTGATTTATTTTGGAGTTCAATAGAAGGCTACATTTATCATTTAAGGCGCTCTTATGTGGGAGACCTAAGCTTTTGAAGCGCTTCGCTTCCTCACACCGCGTGCCGCGTTACGTGTTCAACTACGCGCTTGCAAACGACGCAAATCAAACAGGGAGCAACGAACTTAGGCTAGCCTAACACTATTCCGTCAAGTCATTTTTTTCCAAAATACTTATTTCACACTAGTGATAAAAAAGGCTAACAAGGCTAATAATATTTTATATTCATTAAAAGATTTTTTAACTTTCAGCTAATGATGTTTTTCTAAAAAAAATATTTACCTTCTATATACCTAATTAGGAAATTTTATTATGAAGTAATATTCGTGTCGATTTGTGAGGACGCTTACTATAAAAGTTATTTCCAATTTTATTATTAAACTAAAGACGGCGACTGGCATGCAAAATATTTATATTCAATAGTAATATGAGTATCATTACATTTTTGGATAATGAATACGAATAATTTTTAAACAAAGATGGCGGCTCATGTTTTTAAAGTCTATAATAACATAGGCATCGTTTTTTAGGTTCTTATGAGTATTTATTATGTAATGGAACATGTAACTACTGAGTTATAAGGCCACCGACGTTTTTATATTCTTAAGTTATATGGGTATCGTTTCTCAGGTTATTTCGGGTGTTCACTATGAAAATGTTATCAATTTTAAAATAAAAGATGGCCGCGGACATTTTTTATCTCCATAGTAATATGGGTGTCGTTTTCTAGGTTCTTAGGTTTGCTCATTATGAAAATGGTATCAATTTTTGAATTAAAGATGGCCGCCGACATTTTTATACTCCAGAGTAATATGGGTGTCGTTTTCTAGGTTCTTGGGAGTGCATAAAATGAAAATGGTATCCATTTTTGAATTAAAGATGGCCGCTGACATTTTTATGCTCCATAGTATCACCTAGAAAACGTCACCCATATTACTATCGAGTATAGAAATGTCGGCGAGCATCCTTAATTCAAAAATGGATACTAATCTCATAATAAGCACCCCAAAAAACATAGAAAACGACACCCATATTACTGGATTTTAAAAATGGAGTATAAAAATGTTGGCGGCCATCTTTTATTTTAAAATTGATATCATTTTCATAATAAGCAACCCCAAGAACCTAGAAAACGACACCCATATTACTATCGAATATTAAAATGTCGGCGAACATCTTTAATTCAAAAATTAATATAATTTTCATAATAAGCACCCCAAAAAACATAGAAAACGACACCCATATTACTGGATCATAAAAATGGAGTATTAAAATGTTGGCGGCCATCTTTTATTTTAAAATTGATATCATTTTCATAATAAGCAACCCTAAGAAACTAGAAAACGACACCCATATTACTATCGATTATAAAAATGTCGGCGAACATCTTTAATTCAAAAATTAATATCATTTTCATAATAAGCACCCCCAAGAACCTAGAAAACGACACCCATAGTACTATCGAGTATAAAAATGTCGGCGGCCATCTTTACTTCAAAAATGGCTACTAATTTCATAATAAGCCGGAACAGCCGGACTAAATACACAATATCATAATAAACGTTTGACACATGCGTCATGTCTGTGTGCGTAGGTATGTAAAATGTAGTACATACACGAGTTTGGCTTTAATTTGTTCTAAGTTAAAAACTATATTTTAACGATTGAGGTACTTATATAAACTAGTGACTCGCTCCTAGCTACAATTCGTGTTGTAATGTATAAGCCAAGACCTTTCATTTGGTACCACACTCTGCTATATTCACATGAAAATCACTTATTTGATCCCCTCTATCTTCGTTACCTACTCTACCGACTTCGTTCATTTTCGAACTCAACATTTATTTTTGTTTAAACTATTCGACTACAAAATTTCATCAAGATCGCATAAAGAATACTCCATATATCGTCAGACTACTTTTTTATACTTACATACAAACATACAAACACTCACTCGCCGGGCCTTCTCGACTCTGAGACCTCGCTTCGCTCGGTCAAAAAACAGTAGGTAACTAAAAAATAATACTATATTGATTTTATCAAAATTTGTTGAATACAAAGAATAACTTAAAATAATATTACATAATATTATATTTTTATATTGTTAGTTGTTACACGTATGTGGCTGGCCTAAATCCTTACTTTCAAAACATTTTTTTCATATTTGTAAATTAAATTATTGTATGGACGTCTCGAGAATTTCGGAGCGAATTTGGGCATGTCCGCTCTCTAGCATTAGCTAAACGGGTATGAGGGAGGCAAATTGGCGCGCCGACCGCGTGTAAGCAACACGCGGTCGGCGTTTTTTAGTAATTTTTTTATTTCCCTTAATCAAATATTACCAGAGTTATATGCAAAAATCTTTTAATTTAGACCTATCTTTGCGATTTTTTTCTCTGCAGCGAAGTCACCGTAATCGTGTTTCGGAGCACCGTCATGACTCGGTTATATGTTGAAGAATCACATATATTTTTTTCAGAATTTAACTGTGCATTGTAAACGAAAAAAACGTAGGTAAAGATACTGCTTTTCTGACTCACCCCGCCTTAAAAGTACTGTGCAAATAACACTTAAAAAGGTTCAACTTAATCTACCTACGCGCATTGATGATGTATTTTTTGATGGATTGCTTTGAACCCTCATATATTTTTTATTTGTGAACCGATTTTAATGAAACAAACATTAAAACGCATGGGAGGCTTGCCGTAATGTATCATCAAAAACCGCATTGAAATCGGTTTAACCGTTTCGGAGTTCAGTGCGTACAAACGCCCGACAAACAGACAAAATCATTTTGTTTGAAACCTGAGAAAAGATATACGATAGTTTTTATCCCGAAAATTCCAAGGGAGACCATACTAGCTATATTCCATATGTATCAAAGCAAATCTATACTTATATTATAAAGCTAAAGAGTTTGTTTGTTTGAACGCGCTAATCTCAGGAACTACTGGTCCCGTTCGAAAATTTTTGTTAGTGTTAGATAGCCCATTTATCGAAGAAGGCTATAGGCTAAATATCATCCTGATATTCCGGGCACGGGACGGGGCCCTGGGGCGCGCAGCGATACTTTCTACCCATATCGACCAAAATTACTCTAGCACAATCCCTTCTTTCCCAATCAAATTGCATTCAGTTTGCATTCGGTCTCCGTAAATACGACCATGTGTCTACCTTCCGTAAGAAGCTCAAGTGGCTCCTTGTCCGTTTTCGTGGGAATTCACTACCTGCCTCTCCTTTATCGTATCCTCTTCATCCCTAACGCTCCTATCTATCTTGAAGATAAGTTTAAATTTCTTCACTGTGAGAAGTAAACTCTTCGCTCTGTATACAGGCTCGTGCTGGGCATTCCACCTCACCGCTCAAGATTCTTTGGCAACTCGTTTTGCATTACTGCAATTAGTCTCTGGAATGCCTTACCTGTTTCCATAAGACAAGCTCAAACCCTATCTTTTTTAAAAACACTTGTCCGTAATCACTATATAAGTTTAAGTATAGTATATGATTCATCATAAATTATTTATTTAATTTTTCAACTCTAAGTATATTACACTTTTATCTGCCTCCTACAATATCATCTCTTATTCCAGTGGGTTGCCTGGAAAAGATGTGATATGGTCGCCCTCTGTGTTGATGATTACGTTAGTAGAAATTAAGTTAATATCTGTACTTTATCAACACAATAAAGTGTACATAAATAAATAAATAAACAAGAACGATACGAATTTGAATTTGTTTTTTTTTTTATTTTGCATCATATTATAAAATCGATTTGAGATCCCTATTTTAATATTGTATATGTTATTTTTATGATTTAATCATTATCCTGATGACGAATTCTCGAAACCCTTACGTAATTTATTTTAATACATGTTTTATTAAATATTTTGAAGTTAAATAGCAACAAATAAATGAGTTACATTTTCCTTATAGATTTTTACAAATTAAAACCTAATTAAGTTGGTGTGACTCCCGCTTTGGGAAGGAAAATAATGTTGAACCGCTTCGACGCTTGTCATAAACATACCGAATTACAAATTACATAAATACATTAGCATTCACCCTAAATATCAATTTAAGGTTGCCACAGATGATATAATACTATACTAGGTTAGGCTTTGCGATCTCCTGTCCGGTATTTGAGATTGATTAATAAAAAGTATGTACCTAATTTAAGATTTTACGATTTTATTTAATTTAACAATATTTATGTCAAATGTTCTGAATATGTACATAGATGTCGGTGTCGATGAAAAGGTTCGGCGGCTTTGTTAATTTAATATGATTTATTTATTGAACTTCATGTTAACGTGACGTATCAACTGGCCGGCAAGGCGGGTCAATGAATCATTAAGAAAGGTTAAGAGCAAAGAACATAAATCATTGGAAAGCGAGATCAGTAGATATTGGTACGAGAAAGCGAGATAAAAGATATTGTAGTGAAAAAAAAATAACAAAGCCTCGCCGACCCTTTTCCTTATTTTTTACGTGTTCAGGTGTATGTTCTTAAAGTCCTGTAAACAAATGAAACGCTAGCTATGTAACACCTTAAACAATTATTGTCAGAGTTCGTTGTGCATTTTAAGATTTCCAGAAACAATATCTGTACTCCCATAACCACAAAATTATATAGACATTTTTATTTGGATATAAGTCTTCATTTTTATTTTGATCAATGGATTTGATAAAATATATTTAACCCATTAACCGCCAAAATCAAACTAAAAAAGTTATCAATACGAAACATTTATTTTATTATTGGTTAGACATAAAATAAACAATAAATCAACAAAAAAAATCGAAAACTACAATTTGAGTCACTTTTAAGGGGGTGTACTCAATTGGGTACAGTGGCGTATTATATGTGAAAAATTTCTATACAACTTCTTTCTACAGACAATGTAAAAATGTCTAAAAAATCCTTTTTTTACATTGAAAACATACTTTTGAATGGCATACAATATATCGTAATGGTTTTTAATCTTCTGGGGATAATGTCCTACATCATCTTGAGGCAATCCTGGTATCAAAGAAGAAGAAGGTTGAGCCTTATGTTGCGTTTTCTGGCGTAAATAAAACCTTACATTGAAACGTCGAAACGTCAGCTATCACTGCAACTCATTACATGCAGATGCCAGGAATTAGCAATAGCCATGTCATGCATATAGGTAACAAAACCCACCACCACTTCTTTCCGCGAATTGCAAAGTGATACTGATCGATCAAACTGAGCCGCACCGCCCATAATTCTATTGAATGCTTGAAATAGTTTTGGTATGATGACATCAACTTTTTCACGTCGCACAGGCCACCATCGCTTTACAGTTCCTAAAGGTCCTTCAATATTTTGTCACCATAATTCATAATTTGTGCATATGCTGTTATCTTTCCAGCACACTTTCTCACAGCTTCGCTTATGACACCTATAATCATATGATGCACGATCTTCTTCTTTCATCAGGCTTGTACTTTTTAACGGACAATTCTTCGTCCTACTTTCCCTTATTGATCCAGTACCACGATATCCTTCGTTTTTGAGATCCACCGAGAAATTATATTTAGTGAAGAAGTCGTCAAAAAATACCTGATGGCATATTGGATCTGTCTCTTATATTTGAAGCAATGTTTTGACTACTCTAGATTAGGACAAAATTACTTCAGCTTTTCCACGGTAAAAATCCCGTATAACATTCCCGTAAAATCGATGTATAGTAGTATCCAGTGAAACTTGCTGCTACCCAATTTTCATGGCCAAAATGCAGTGGCCTTTCTCGGATAATTGTTTAGCAGGATGATGACTAAAATATTTCATCATCATGATTTATCAATTGAAATATTATTGTGCATCACCACCCAATGTTGAAATTTATTCATAAGAATATTAGCTTATGACCGTTACTTTGAACATCTTGTCTCTGGTACTACTTACAAACCTTAACAAAAGACGAATAATCGTTATATAGATTCGGCCGCTGTACACAATTAGGTACAGATCAATTCGATGCTCAATCACAATGTAAATATATGAAACAAAATAGTTATTTAGTATGTTATTTGAAAATAAGTCTTTGCACTATAAAAAAAATATAAAAACTATATCATTTTCTTTACGCCAACCTTAAAAAATAATTTTATTGAGTACCTACCTCTATGCTCATTTATAGTACGATGTTTAAGTCATCACAGATACAGATTTCAAAAATGTATCGACATAAACTGTAATTATTTCGAAGCACTGTTTCAATTGCTACTACAACAAGCAGTAAAAGCAGCAATAATTAAACAAAAATGACAACTACCTTCAATTCTTTCACTGTACCCAATCAGGTACAGAGGCGCCATATGGGTTAAGAAGTTTTATACAATTATAGAAACATCTAAATTTCGTGGAGTTTAAAAGTTAAATACTAACGAATACACTACATTTAAAATGTGTGAAAAAGTTTGTCGTTAAAAGTCCAAAATATAGAGATAAACAAATTCAGAAAATACGTCTTTTGTGACATTTATTTTTAAAGATAACCTTGTTTCTAACATATAATAAATATAATAGAGATAACCTTATTATGATATCAGTTATAATAAAAATTATTTCAAATATTATTCAATTTTCCATAAGTGCAGAACGCAAATATTGGTCAATAAGTTTAACAAGTACCTACATTCAATCAATATATAACACATGACACACTCTACCATGCACTTGACACAATTTTTTACTTATAATTTAAATTTATTAAGGTCGAATATCGACCACTGGGCGACCACTAGTTCAGTAGGCATATTGTTTAGATTAATCTTTAACAATTATTATTCTAGCGGGGTATCCGGTGATGTCACTCGGCACTCGGCAGTATGCTTGTGTATTATTCCCATAATAATTGAGGCACCGAATATATGTGAGGGAGCTTGTTAAATTTCCGGCATTTTATTATTTTCAGATTATTGGTATAGAAGCGATGATTTTTAATCGTGATATAATCCGATATATTTACTGATGTTTAAATCGAACAACAGAAACCAAATACGAGAAAAAACAATAATAAATGACACAGTATAACGCTACTAATATTTTTAACGGGAACATTTGGATGGGACGTTTTTTGTGTGTCAATCACGGCGCAACTACGGAACGGATTTTGATGAACTTTCATAAAAAGATAGGCTATTAAGCTGGATACGAAGATAGGATATTAACTTTGATTGATCTTTTTAGTCTGTAATTAATGCGTGTGAAGCCGCGGGTAGGAGTTGGTTCTACATATCTGGACATCCATACACTAATTCATTATTATATAGTAAAAATCGCGCGCAATATAAAAAGGGCCATTGTCGTTGCGAACGATAAAGGATATCGTCATTTTTTTAGAGCTGATAAAACTGAACTTCCGAGAACTGTTTCAATTTGTATAATAATAATTGCAAGCTTTAAAACTGTACATTCTAGAGAGGAATAGAAGTATAGTATAATCTTGTGTTTTTTAAAACATATTTAAAAAAGGAATAGAAGTAATTTATACTTTTAACCCGACTGCGTGTGAACATATGTAGTTATATATCGTTAGATTCGCCTTAATAACGCGAGTGATAGTTACCAGGAAATATAAGTAAGTAAATTTCAAAATCTAACTCAGTATTCTACTAATATTACAAATGTCAAAGTTTTGATGTTTGTGTCAATCAAGCCGCAACTACTGGGTGGATTCTGATGAAATTTCGTACACATATAGGCTATTATCTGGATTAGGTGATAGAATATATATTATTTTTCTCCGAATTTAAAGTGTTAGTAATTTAGGTTAATTTAGTTACGATACGAGTTTAGGTTTGTGTTTGAATTCGAACGATAGAGCGCCATTGATACATATTTCACTGTTTTCTGTTATTAATAAGTAACAAGTACCTACTCTACGCACACATTTAACGGCCCACCATAGGCCATTTTAATTTCAAAGCGTTCAATCCATTAATATTAATAATACTAGTAATCGCGCCAAGCCATCTGGCTTATGGCGGGTTCTTAATACTAACTGTAATTCATAGAAAATTTATCAGAAATAATAATATAAGAACACTTACAGCTCGCGTTCTTCAATATCAAAAATCTCTGGTAAAACTGAATTATTTTACAATAGTAATTTAACACGTGTATATTCAAAGACAAGTGGGTTTAGTTAAAAATACGATGAAACGTCTCACGAGCAGACCGTCGTCAACGAAACTGAAAATTTGAACAAACACTGAAATTTGAACGGGACGTTTTATAGGGTTGCCAGTTGCTAGCCTTAATATAAAATATAAAATAGAATATTGCTCTTATTGGGCATATTTTATACATGGAATACTATTTGATAGTACTCTAAGAAATATTTTCGCGGTGTACCATAGAATAGATAATTTTCTATCTGTAAGTATCTGTATTAAACACAAATGAACACCGTCTAAGGATATTTGGTAAAAACATCCAAATCTCTAAAAAAAAACTGGGCCTTTTTCAAAACTTTTAATGTAACCTTATTTCATATGCACATTTGAACATTACCAAATTTGAATTTAAAAAAGAATACAAAACAATGCAATAACGCAGCATTATTATAGCCCAGTTAGAAATTTTTTATTTACCTGCAATAGTTTTTAGTGTTTTTCTCTGTAAAATTAAAGTTTTCAAACAAGTTATTGATTAATTTTGAATTAATGATATTGTATGCGTCATGCGGCGGCGCCATTTTACAAGAGATGAGATGTCAAGGGCAGTAGGCATGCTTCAAGCCGGTGCTACTCAACGGAGTAATAATCAACTGCCGAGGAAATTGGAACCAAACAAAACGTCATATCAAGATTGTGGTCACGTTCTTGTGCAACTAGTTAACCACTTCGGCTGAAAGATAACCTGGTGGTAGACGCATAACCGACCGATTTTTACAAGTAACTGCGAGAATGCAATCAAATATTACGGCTTTGCAGTTAGTTCAGCTCCAGTCAGAGCACCAGTTGCTTGTCAGTGACCTGTGAGAAGAAGACTGCATGGAGCTAACCTTCGCCACTTCGTATTCCACAAGATTAGAGTGGACTCTTGAACATTTGCTTTGGGAACCTAGCCAATGGTCTGTAGTACTGTTTACCGATGAGTCCCGATTTGGTTTCCATCCCGATTCAATAAGAGTACGCGTATGGCGAGGCCCTGGTCGTGAAATTCGTCTTCAATACCCTCAGAGAGTCCATACTCACAGTGGCGGAACTATGGTTTGGGCGGGAATTCGTATTGGTGGACGATGGATCTCGTTTGGATCAGAGACACCATGGCTGCTGAGAACTACCGCGACCAGGTGCTTGTACTCACTGTCTACCCACATCGACTCCAAATGGGTCAAGAATTTTTTTCTCTTCTTCATATAAAAACATATTCATCCTTAGCTTCACCATTTGTTACTTTTTAGTTTTATTTCAATAAAATTCGAAGAAAAAAAGAATCTATTTCACAATCTACTCTGAAAGGTGAGCTTTTTAAAAATATAACGTTTTAGCGTAGTAATTAAAAAAAATGAAAATTGTGAAAATGTGTAATATCTCTAGACAATGTTGATGTGTATATTTTGACTTTAAAATGTTGTTCCGTTTCAGATTGTTCAAAATCCGACTAATTAATGCAGTTCATAAAAAACGGATATCTTTCACATTCCATTGAGTGAAGTCGACGTGGCAAGTGTTCTCTTATTCATTGCATGTTACTCTAAAATAGTAGGTATAATTAGTTAATTAACCACCTAGTTCTATTGTTAGCTTTTAAGTCACTGTTGCATTGGGTAAATAACCTTTTACGGCATGTGATATTTGGAAATAAATAAATAAAAAAAATGATGTTGCCTGAAATAAATTAAGTATTTTTCTTAACTAACAAAATTTCTAAAACTAAAGTAATAACGTGATTTTTATAATATTATTTAATGTTATGGACTGCTCTATCTTTACTAGAATCTCTGTACAAGCTTATCTATTTGTGTATATGTCGCAGTAAGATAGATAAAGCCATAACATAGTTATATCCCTAGGGATATAATTATATGCCGGAACATAGTTATACGAAAGCGATTCATTACTATCTTACTAGGAATATAGTTATAAAACGGTCCAAGTTTAGTGATATACTTATATTACTAGATTTCGTTTAGTGAAATAGAAATCTACCATAGAATTAAATAAAAATTGGTATAATAAATTTGTTTTATCTTCATTCAAAAATCTACTTTATGTATTCTGCAGTTAGTTACACGTATTAAAGTAATTTTAATTATAATTAAAATTACCATGTTTTGGAATTTAAACATTAACAATGCAATTAAACCTAATGAAATATTAAAAATCTTTTAAAACTAATCAACAGTTTTGAGATAACTTTATTTCTTATATTTATTAAGTTGAAATCTTTGTTTCTTTGTTAGTAATTTCAAAATTTTGTTCAAACAAGAAGCGGAATCATGACATATAGAATTTCGTAGCACTGAATGCTTCTTACAGGCACATCTTTTAGCAGAACACTGTATATTCGATTTTTTACAGGAACGCTGCACACTCCGCAAGCTATTTCACTAAACTTAATCTAGTAATATAAGTATATCACTAAAATTGGACCGTTTTATAACTATATTCCTAGTAAGATAGTAATGAATCGCTTTCGTATAACTATGTTCCGGCATATAATTATATCCCTAGGGATATAACTATGTTACGGCTTTATCTATCTTACTGCGACATATATATATGTACGTATTCTAACAAGCTCATTGGTTTTAATGATAGATCTTATGCAATACACCAATTTTACTAAAAGCTAGGATGTTCTCAATCTAGTTCAATTTAGAATATAAAATAGTAATCGTAATAATATTATTAAATTTATGTGCCTAAAAATAAATTGAAAATATGTAAAAAATTCATTAATGTGTGATATTATGGAAATATTCTTAATATCTTTATTAATTTTTAATGTTAATTGTAGTACTTAATTGGTCGAAGTTGTAACTTACATTCATGGTACAGTTTACAATAAAATTCAATGTTTCGGAAAATACATTAATACAGTAGTTCTTTTTTTCTATAGAGTGCTATCGAGATTTTACCTCATCTATTAACTTATAATATATATTTTCTACTTGTTAGAGTGAGGAAGTCGGTTCTATTTATTGGCGAAAAGTTATTATTTCTGTCTTTTTAGTGACCTGTGAAAGGTAATCACATCATCTAGTCCCAATTCAGTCTCAGAGTGAGAATTTAATGGGTATATACATCACAAAACTTTAACCGCAGAGCTTATTTTGTTGATTTTTGAGGAGTTCCTTGGAATATCTTACACATGGATGGATGGATACTTAAACCAAATGTTCCTACAGGGACTGCCAGGGACTACACTGAAACTACTCTTTCGAATGCAAAAACAATTATCCAAATCGGTCGACAAACGCCGGAGATATGCGGTAACATACGTAAAAAAAATAAAAAATACGGAATTGGGAACCTCCTCCTTTTTTGAAGAAGGTTAAAAACGCTTTATGGCATAAGCCATTATTATTTTACATTGCATAAGCCATTATTATTTTACATTGGTCAAAAAGTCGGACGTTCGTCGCCCGTCGATAAATGCTGCGTTTGAAGCAATATAATTAAGACTACGAATGTTTGGCCAGTGAAAATGGTTCGAATAATGAAATGACAAATCAATGGAATCTTATGCGGCCTCTTTCGATCAGCAGAAATGGTGGGGGACCGTTCTCCCAGCGGAAACCGTTTTTGTCAATTTTCTCCAAAACAACTCGACGCACAAATTTAAAAATGACACACAATTACACGGCATTACACACTTAATCGTCGCAAAACAAAGTTTGGAAAATTCGAAACTTTTTCGCTGGGGGAACGCATAAGCGAAAATATAAGATATAAAATAAAAAATCAGTTTATTAATTAAATCACATTCAATTTCAAAATCCTTAGTAATATATTATAATATTGATTAATCATTAACTACATTAAGTCATTAGGTTTTCTATCATAACTCATTAACACTAATAAAACAACTTTGCAATATCAAATGTTACGAGAAATTAAAAAAACTTAAATTACTGTCATACAATATTCAATCAATTTCAATACAAATCTTACAATTTTAAAAATAGTAATCTCTTAAATCTTCTTTGTATTAGAATTATGAAAAATTAACTTAAAATTAACTCAAACATTGGCATTTAATTTGGCTCAAACAAAAATAATGATCATCAAAACATAACTACACAAAGTATTAAGTGTGCTGTCATTTAAGAAATAATAATTGAAAAACAATGAAAAAAAGATTTTTAATTGTTCAAAATTTTTTTCAAAAAATAATCTTAACTTATATCTGTGTTAAATATATATGAGGGATTGAGGATAAATCTTACATGAAATGTTGAAATTGTTTATTGAAATAAGGAACTTATGACATCATTTGATAATCCTGGTTCTTGACAGGAACACCGTTGAATTTGTAGTATGTCATACGGATCATGTGCAAAATGAGTCCATAGATACCTGAAACAAAAAATGGATTTATATATTTTTGATTAATTAATAGATTCACTGGCTTCCGCCCGCAGCTTCGCTCGCATTAAATTCGGCCCATAATAAAAAGCTGGAGTATTTTTATTGATCTATCGACCGAATTTAATGCGAATCGCGTGTGGGATACATGTGTCGCCACCCCATTTCTACCCGTGGGTGTCGTAAAAGACGACAGAGTAATTCTGCTGCATAACATCTTCAGCAATAAAAGAGTGGGAGAAGAGCATTGCACGATTGGGCCAAGCTCACACCGGTTTCACTACCAACCCCCAGTAGAAGATCGGCGTGAAGCAGTATTGCACTGTGTTTCGTACGGTGAGCGGGTGCCCGGAGGTCTGTAACAGGGTGGGAGAGGAATGGGATCCATCCCATTTCAACTCCTCCCCCAATTTCCCATCATTGATCCCTATCCCCTCCCCTTCCGTCAAGGCGGAGCGTCATCTGCAACAGTTTGCTGTTGTGGATGTTCATGGGCTGCGTTCAGTCACTTAACATCAGGTGAACCGCATGTGCCGCTTGCCCGTTGCTACATAAAAAAATCTAGTAAATAATATTAGTTACTGTATAGGAAATTTCTCTGAAATCCGTTGAGTATTTGCGGCATGATTGACACGCAAACATCCAAACTTTCACATCTTTAAATTAGTAGGATTGACTGCCTTGTTGGTCTAGGGTTTGCATCTTTGACTACAGATCGAGGTTCCATTCCCAAGTGAGCACTGTACAAAATTTCATCCAAATCGGTTCAGTGGATTAAGCGTGAAGAATAGACAGACAAACAAGACAGATTTACTGATTTCATTAAATTAATTAAAACTATAGAATCTATTGCGCAGTACCAGTGGGCCCCTAACTAGGAATAACCTGTATCTAGGGAGCCCTGACAAATAATATTCCTGTTGTCACTGTCATTTCACTGTACAGGCGCGCTCGAGACACGCACGCACGAGACACGTTCGCACTTATAACATTAGTGAGGATGACACTAATGTTATAAGTGCGAAAATTTCTAACGGCCGTGTTCAATAATGAATCAAAGATTATGGATTTGATCTCAGATTAACGGTCGTTTTCAATAATGTATCAAAGATTATGGATAGATTGTAATCTCAGATTAAATGACATTTGTCAAAAGTCATTACAAATGCTAGCCGTCGAAAGCGTATTGAAATCAAAGTAAGTGCAAACAGATAGATTTGCCTGACTTTAGTAAGCAAAACAAGGGATTGAAAACGGCTGTAAAAAGAATGTACGTACCAAAGCTAACGAATACGACCAGGGAAACCGGCGCAAGGAAAAATGGGTCGTCTGCTTGCCCCAGCGCTATACCGCAGGCGGTGACGATGAACATGAGCGCCATGACAGTCTTCATGACGCCGTACACGAAGTATGCCTTCACGTAGCCCCCGTGGCGCTGAAGAAATAAACATTTACGGACATTTAACACTACGCCATCTAGTACCAAACTAAGCAAAGTTTGTAATATAATGCCTCCCCGACCGACAACGGTCATGGTGGCCAATCTCAACAGAGATTAGCCAGGTACGCAGGTGATATTATAGTGCACAAGTGTGTGCACAAACACAGGTGCACTCTCAATTGCTTCACTCTCAAAATCCGATGGGACGGCAGACCGGCACGACCGGTGACAGATTAGGTTTTTGTAATAACACAGCTACTACAGCTATTAAAGTTTGTAATATGGAAGCTAGATAACTGATACTTAAATATACTTTTTTTTTAATTATAAACAATTATACTGTTCCTCACATCATAATTTTCTACTCGTGGGGTCGAACCCACACCCCTGGCGCAATAGATGAATAGACCACATCCACTGTGCCAATCGGGTCATCAAGTCGTTCAGATTAAATATTAAGCTTTGGATATGTGATACAACATTCCATCTTTTTACAACACATTTCACGCATCGCTGATGTTACATTCACAAAACAAAAGAATAATGTAAGGGTAATTATAGAATATTATTTTGTAGAGTGATTCCTGTCCATGAAAAGGTAGCCCCAGAGCCAGAGCTTATTAAACAGTTCTATAGCGAGGTATACAAAGTTCAATAAAATAATTAATCCAACACAAATAACGTGAGGAAAAATGAATTAGTCGTCAAAAAATTGCTACGGAAAAGGACCAACAGATATTTGGCCCCTTCAATACCAAATGAAAGGGACTTTTTGAGAAGCCATCGTGTTTTTGTAAATAAGTGGAAATATTGAAAGTGTCGCTAGAAAAGGTAATGTGTATTCTTTGTTGGAGATTCATGAAATAAAAATATAATAAAATAAAATAAAAATGTGTATTGTCACAGGTGACCGCCGACTGGTCACCTTTAAAAAGTATTTTATTTAATATGGAGGTACTCGCGTTAAAACAAACACAAGAAAATACTAGACATCATACTTTTTAAAGGATTTTAAACACGGTCGGGTTAATAATAATAAATAATGTTATTATTAACCCGATATTTCGAGCACTTTACAGCGACCCGTGACCATGCTCGCTGTAAAACACACATCAAGTCTTTAATTTTTTTTATGTGGATCTTATAAAATATGTTTCTTTGTGATATTTTTGTGTTCTGTGTAAAGATTAAATATTCTATCTATCATAGTCTCACCTTAATAACCCCCACGAGAAGCAGCACGGAGAAAGCAAATTCCATTATAACCAACGACATCCCAGCAATTGCGATGACACCAGAGAGGCCGGCGAGGGCGGGGCCCAAGCCGTCAGTCGAAGGCGCCAGGTCCTTTATCTGCACGCTGAAGAACACAACCATCGTGATGGACGATATCGTCTCCAGCCCCGTGAAAAACTATGCATAAAAAG
>LQNK01001602.1:141137-152892 GCA_001586405.1 Phoebis sennae | reverse complement strand
TTATAAATAAATAAATAAATAAATATTCTTGGACATTTAACACAACGCTATCTAGCCCCAAACTAAGCAAAGCTTGTGCTATGGATACCAGATAACTGATAGACATACTTAAACATACTTTTTTTTTGTAAATACATACATACTATAGATAAAGTAACACCCAGACAGTAGAAAATTACAATGTTCATCATATCATAATTTTCTGCTCATGGGGATCGAACCCACACCCTACGGCGCAATAGACCATTGCTGAACCACTGCGCCAATCGGGTCGTCATATATAAATATTCTATCTATCATAGTCTCACCTTAATAACCCCCACAAGAAGCAGCACGGAGAAAGCAAATTCCATTATAACCAACGACATCACAGCAATTGCAATGACGCCAGAGAGGCCGGCGAGGGCGGGGCCCAAGCCGTCAGTCGAAGGCGCCAGGTCCTTCATCTGCACGCTGAAGAACACCACCATCGTGATGGACGATATCGTCTCCAGCCCCGTGAAAAACTATGCATAAAAAGTTTTCAAAATTTGTCAGATCCTTTAGATATGTATTAGATTCTGATTATATGTTCTTCCATTATTTTATTATATGTTTATTTATTTATTTGTAACCATACAGCATTATTACAAGTAACAATCCTTATTATCTAAATACAACATTAAGAGCCAATTAAGGTTACTAATCAGAGTCTAACAAATATTAGATACGATTAAAAAAGAGAAGTTATTAAGATGGTATTTCAAAATATGTACTAAATTTTGATGGTAAATAAATAGTAGTTAAGTCTCCCAGTGTGTGTGTTGAGTGGTTGTGTGCTTGAATGTGTAGTAGTCTGAGCTTTATATTATATGTTTATTAATTATATTCATACATCTCACTTCCTAATATCCTATATACTGTAAGTCTCCTATGTATCTATATTTTGTCTCTGGCTACTGTGTACTTATACAATTAAATAGTATTATAAGACTTCTTTATTGTATGTATTATTTTTATATTTCTTATTTCCACATTATTATTTAAGGCGCGAAGGGTTCATGTCCTCCTAGGGTAATGGCAGAATATCAGCGTCATAGTCAAGTTACTATGACATACGCTGAGCCATTACCCATTCAAGAAATGTAGTACACTGCACAGTATATTGCTTCCTTTGTTATATTTAAGTGTTTTATGTTTCTTTTTCTTGTGTATGTGTTAATGTTTTATTTGTCTCCACTGTGCTTTGTACCTTTCTTCTTGAATAAATGTCTAATCTATCTATCTATCCAAACTAAGGGCATTCGGTTAATCTGATAGCACTACCTATGAATTCAGGAGCATTATCCGACCAGGGAATGCCTCCCCAACCCTGATCCCCTACCCTAGCCTGTGATTTTCTACGGGGGAGGTAACTTCCCAGATGCAAGTTGGCAAAATTCTTGTCTGAACAATGTTTGATTTGAAAACACCAAAAGCGAAAATGAAAACAGAAATAATATTTTTCTAAAGTAAAACCAAAATAGACGTTTTAACATTTATGTTTATGAATTGAAATTAATTTTATAATCTGAGTTCACAGTCGCGTCTTTTCACCCGCGTAATGTTGCAATCGCAATTGTTTTTTTTCTTCAATTTGTTATTTTAAATAGGTATAATATAACATACATAATACATTAATACCACAAACATTATAAATAAAATACTTTTTACAGTATTTTAAACGCGGTTTATTATACATTATTATTTAACCCGACGTTTCGAGTGACCACGCTCGCTGTAAAGTGCTCGAAACGTCGGGTTAAATAATAATGTAAAATAATGTATAAAAACCGCGTTTAAAATCCTTTAAACAGTATTTTATTTAAAATGGAAAGTACTCTCGTTAAAACAAACACAAGATTATACTACCACAAAAATTTGTTTAACTACCTACTTATGTCACATAAAAATTATTAAATCAAAAAAGTGAAATCAGTTGAACATAAAATTATAAATGTATAAGGCTATAAGTATAGCAGGAGCCGAATACTTACAGTGCATAGAATGGCCCATATGAGGGCACCCGTCTCCACCTGCAGGCACATGCATTTCCCGTTGTAACACATCCTTAGCCTGAAAAGTAGTTTAAGGTTTTATGTCAAATTGTCATTAATCTCTGTGATCATATAGGTTATAATGGTAGAGAAAGAAAGAAAACTATTATAATTAATTTGCTTTGACACATATGATAAATTTATTTATCCGTATAAATATTTACGTACCTACTTAAAAATCAAGTTATAAAATGCAGTAGAGCCTTATTTAAAGTATATTTAAAGTAATTGTTTTTAAAAAATGCGTATAACTATGTTTATACAGTTTCCATACTTTGTTGCAGCAAGTTTCCGTAGTTTGCGTCTAGATGGCGCTGTGTCGACGTATCTGAGAATATTTATTCATTTGTTCAAGCTTATCGTTTAGGATGGTAGGTATATTGATGATGTAATGCTAATGGCATGAGTGGGTATTCCCCGCAAATTTTGATGTCTACTGACTGCAGCAAAAATAATGTAATTATAAAATGTTCGTCCTAGGTACAAATTTTAACGTTAAGAAGCGGACAAATCAAAAGATAATATTACATTATAAAATTTACACTGCCTTCCGAATCAAAGGCAAATTAAAATTGTATCTCATTTAAAAGGGCTTCTGTGAAGCCTATGTGAAAAATAAATGATTAGAATTAGATTTATTTATTTTTTGAATATTATAAAATGGATTTAACTAGTAAATAGTTCAGTCAAAAAGAAAGATTTGATTTACCTGATGACAAATTCTCGAAATAGAATTAAATTGTTTTCAAACATGTTTTATTAAATATTTTTGGAGTCAGTGAATAGCAACAAATATATAAGTTGGATTTTCCTTATCGATTTTTACAAGACGAAATACCCAATTAGATTGGTGTGCCAAATAAAATTTTTAGTATCGTTTGCGAATTAATAAACATCTTTGAGATCCCGTTTTGAGAAGGAAAACAATATTGAACCGTTTCGTCGGTTATTATAAAATATAAACATACTGATAACTAGGGTTACCAAGCGTACGGATCAAGCCGGGCATAGACAGGCCATAGATATACTATACTGGGTCAGGCTTTGTGATTGCCGGCCCGGTTTTTGAGATTGATTAATAAAAATTATGAAGCATTGCATTCGATTTATTTAATTTAAGAATATTTATGGAATATCCTACTTCCTATCCTACTAATATTATAAACTAGCTCATCCGCGCGGCTTCGCTCCCGTTGCATAATGTTATAATTTTCCCCGTTTTTTTCACATTTTCCATTATTTCTTCGCTCCTAATAGTTGCAGCGTGATGTTATATAGCCTAAAGCCTTCCTCGATAAATGGTCTAATCAACACAAAAAGAATTTTTCAATTCGAACCAGTAGTTTCTGAGATTAGCGCGTTCAAACAAACAAACAAACAAACTCTTCAGCTTTATAATATTAGTATAGATGTGAAAGATTACATGTTTGTATGTCAATCACGCCGCAACTACTGCACGCATTTCGATTAAATTTCGTCCACGGTTTGGATTAGGTGATGAAGTACCAAAATCTATCCGAATTTTATAAAGAAACTAGTAATCTGGATTACTAGTTGTTAACGTTGTTGTTAAGTAACCCCCAGGGGTTCCCAAATTTTTTAATCCGCGACGCACTTTCAAGTAGTTATATGTTAAGACGCCGTAGTGAGTTATGAGTTCTTTGTTTCAAATAGGAGGGGACAGATAATCGGGACTAATCAATAGGGGGGAGCGGAAACAATGAAGTAATGAAGTCCTCGCGACGCCCCCCTACTCCTGCGATGCACCAGGGATTCGCGATGCACGGTTTGAGAATCCCTGTAGTAGTCAATAAAAATGTATAAGCTTGTGAATCTTTTGCCCAAAGAACAAAAATAAACAAATGTTAGAATAAACAAAGACAAGTCTGCCCAACAATTAGGTAAAGCGATGTGGCAACCCTACTGATTGCCAATAAGGATACACAAACAATCAATTGTCACTGTTTGTTATGCATTTTAAGATTTACATAACCACTAATATATTACTTTTATTTGGATATAAAATTTATGATTGTAGCTAGTGGCTAGTGGTACAGAGGAATTATAATTATACTCTAATTTCAATACTAACGAATACAAGGCATTCAAAATGTGTGACACAAAATGTTTTGCCATACTTAACTTAATTTTAACAAAACATATGTTACATTTCAAAGTGTAGTATTTTCGTTAGATTCGTTTGTTTGTAGTTAAATGTCCACAATAATAATATAAATTAACAAATTCAGAAAATGCGTCTTTTGTGATAACCTTGTTCCGAAAATATAATAAAGATAACTTTATTATTATAGCAAAATCAGTATCATTATTCTATAATAATATAAATATTAAAACGTATAGCAAAATATTTGGACCCCTGTTTACGAAAATTTCACCGACAGGGGAGTATGAAATTTGGCACACGTATATTCTATACAAGCCACGCCCCCGGTTTCATCCGCGTAACTTCTAATCCAGTGGCAACTCCGGGATTAAAAGTAATGTTATTCTGACCCCTTACTTATTTGTATACCAAGTTCTTGCGTGAAAGAGTAACAAACACACATACATACATCCTCATAAACTTTCGCATTTATAGTTTTACGTCCTACTTCCTAAGTAGGATTAAGGAGAAGCGCAGAACGCTTATATTTTATCATGAAGCTTAAGCACCTTTAATCAATATAATATAACACATAACACACACTACCTTGCATTGGACACACACACAAGTATTTGTTTAACGCATATATACTTAAAAATTAATTATGGTCGGTAAATGGGCGACCACTAGTTTAGTACATTTGCATTGTTTACATTATTCTATCACTAACAATCATTATCTTAGCGGGGTATCCGGTGATTTCACTCGGCACTCGGCGGTATACTTGTGTATTATTCCCATATTATTTAAAGCATCGAACATGCGAGTGAGCTTGTTAAATGTCCTGCATTTTATTACTTTTAGATTACTCGTTAAATTGATGATTTTTGAATAATGAGACCGCCCAATACATTTACAGAAGTTTAAATCTAACTTTTAAAACCAAATGCGATAAAAACAAGAATAATAAATAACGATATAATGCTACTAATATTTTTAATGTAAACATTTGGATGATAAGTTGTATGTTTATGTGTCAATCCCGCCGAAACTACTGAACGGATGTTGACGAATTTTCATATAGAGATAGGCTATTAGCTGGATACGATATGATAACTTTGATTGATGTATAGACTCCGAAATTAATAAATAAACAATAAATATTCCTGGACATTTAACACAACGCTATCCAGTCCCAAACATACTTAAATACATACATACTGTAGATAAATTGACACCCAGACAGCAGAATATTACAATGTTCATTACATCATAATTTTTTGCTCGTGGGGATCGAACCCACACCCACCGGTGCAATAGACCGTTGCCGAGCCACTGCGACAATTGAGTCTGGTCTGTCTGGTTATACATATCTGGACATATATTTAGTAAAAGTCGCGCGCAATACGCGGCCAAGCTCGTGAAGAAAACCCGTGTCAAATGGTTATCGTCGTTTTTATGAGAGATAATGAAACTGGGATTCCCAAAACTGATTAATAATGTTTATAATAATAATTGCAAGTCCAACAAATAACTTGCAAGCTTTTAGCTTGTAGACTATAGAGAGGAACTGAAGCAATCTATTGCTGGGCGTATATTCCCATCCCACTCCTCTCCCATCCTGTTCTAGTCCTCTCCCAATTTCCCATTAATCCTCTCATTATATTCTCTCCTTCCTTCAAGCCGGCAATGCACCTGCGATACTTTGGTGTTGTAGATGTTCATGGGCTGCGGTCAGTCACTTAACATCAGGTGAACCGCATGCCCCGCTTGCTTGCTGAATAAAAATACGCTATAAACTGAACGGTTATAAGTACATATTGGAATATATGAAATATCGTTACATTCGTCTTAATACGTGAGCGATAAAGACTAGAAAATATAAGTAAAAACAAAACCCACAGCACAAAGTATTTCAGTGTACTAAATGGGATTGGTGTAATAAAGTTTCGAGTACCTGTTAGTAAAGGGTTCCGGCTTCACCTTAAGCCTTAAATTACATAACTACACGTTGACTTATTGATTTCAAAAAATAAATGATGAACTGTAATATGAAACAAGTAGGTACTCGAGTAGCTCGTAGGGCAACACGGCATTTTTGTACACTTGATTTTCAATTGTGTTATAATTAATTAATTTAAATAATATCGACCTACCAAGTCAAGCTACTGATAATAATAATTATAAAGATCGAGCTTTTATACATTCACCTCGTAACAAAATATGACTAAATATGGCCTTTCTCTGTCTCCTTTATCTCTATCTAAGAACCAAAAATTTCCTTCACATTTGTTCTCAAACAGTTTTGTTTAAATTATTATTCGTAAGTATATAAAAACCGTAATTTAAAACCAACCTAGTATATAATTTATTAGCTAAAAAACCGTTGTACAAAAATGTTAGTATTTTTAGTCTTCTTTTTAATGACCACAAAGGTACAGATATGTACTCCAAAGCTTAAAACAATCTGCTGGTGGTATTTTTATTTAAAGATGTTATATGATCACAATTATAGTATTAACAGTAACTTATAAATATAGTAAATTACCCGATATTTACACGATAGAAGAAAACAATCCATCATTAACCAATAATGAAACTCGAAATCGAGTTATTTCTGCGCTATGCACCGAGTTGTTTTAGGGTGTTAGTAATTTTACGATCGTCACAAATGTTATGCGCAGTTCACTGCATTTAGGTTTATATTTGTATTCGGTCTATAGAGCGCCTTTGATGCATATTTCACTGTTTTGTGTTATTAATAACTACCTACTCTACGCACACATTTAATATCAACTGTAATTCACAGAAAATTTATCAGAAATAATAAGGACACTTACAGCTTCTGCGCGTGCTACAATACTAAAAATCTCTGGTAAGGCTGAATTATTTTACAATCACAATTTAACACATGTATATTCAAAGACAAATGGGTTTAGTTAAAAATACACTGCAACGTCTCACGCGCAGCCCGTCGTCCACAAAACTGAACAAACATTGAACGGGACGTTTTTGTAGGTGGGGTTGCCAGTTGCCACCCGTAATTTAAAATAAAATATTGCACTTTGCACAAACATTTCGGGCAGATTTTATGCATCGAATACTAATTAGTAATTTTTGATAATACTCTAAGATATATCTTCGCGGTGTACCAGGGAATAGAGAATTTTCTATCTGTACGTAGGTATCTGCATTATATTTTGACTTTAAAATGTTGTTCCGTTTCAGATTGTTTAAAATTCGGCTAATTAATGTAGTTCATGAAAAAAGGATATCTTTCATAATCAATTGAGTGTAGTAGCAAGGGTTCTCTTATTTATTGTATGTTACTCCAAAAAAGTATAATTATTAATTACCACCTAGTTCTAATTGTTAGCTTTTAAGTCACTGTCGCATTGGATAAATAAACTGTAACGACATGTGATAATTTGAAATAAATAAATAAAAATAAAATGATGTTGCCTGAAATAAATTAATAAGTTAAAGAAAATAAGAATAGAGCGAAAAAAAAACACTTCAAATAGGTATGTATCGTCTATTTCATTGGATGCGTCCGCGTCGTACTCTCGACACTTGATATTGGAATTTCTTAGAACTAATTAAGGATGTAATGATATATGTAATAATAACTGTAGATATAACAAACTTGTAACCACAGCCTAAACTTATTTATACCTTGTTATTCAATACAATATGTCAGTTTGGAAATATGTACGAAGATATACCTACATTTACAGGCTGAAATAATCGTCCACCCTTGTTTTTGTCCCACATCTATTCATGATAAGTTATGGTGTGCGTTCTCCCAGCGGCAAAGTGTCCAATTTTTAAAACTTTCTTTGGCAACTATTTAGTGTGGGGTCGGTCGGTCGGGTCGTGTAATTGGGATTTGGGTGTGGAATTTTTAAATTTTAAAAAACTGTTTCCGCTGGGAGAACGCACACAAGTTATGTATACCATAGTGATAAGTACATTTCGTACCGCGGTAGTTATTTTTATAGAATAAATTATTGTGAAGTGGCTACTTTTACAGTAAATTTCATACATTATTTAAAATCATATTTGATTAATATATTGAAATTTACAACACATTCAAAAAATACTTGGCGGGCGCTGAATTTGACCTACAGATGTAGTAAAAAAAATAAAAATTTTATCCCCTTTTTGGGAAGTCAGTTAAAATAATAATCTAGGCTATAATAAAATATAGGATTACAGTAAATATTAAATTTGTAACGATGGTAATCTTGTGATACCGCGTTTTTTGAATTCAAAAATATTATGTGAATGGGCTTTGTAATTAAAATAAAACCGTAATCGACGATTCTCTTCCATACATAATTAATTGAAATTGAGACAGTGATCGCTAGACTTGCTCGCAGTATTTTATAATACCGACTTATTCTCCTTTGCTTGTTCTGCATAATCAAATAAAAATTACTTATGAAACGAATATGATCGCATTACAATGTTGTGCATCGGTAATGTAAACAATAATTCGCAGAAGTACGATACTATCCTGTTTCACTTCATTAGTTGTAAGCAAAATCGAGTAACGGTCGTAATCACATATTAGAGAATAAGACAGATGGAGTGTTCTGAAGACTCGAGTGACGCTGTAAATCAGTAAATTTGAGAATTTCGAAGCCCTCGTGATGTGTTATGTCAAACTAGACGAAGATTTTTGTATTTGCTTTTGAAGTTTGTATTTGCTTTACAGCGTCACTCGAGTCTTCGGCCGCAGTCCAACTGCCTCATAATATCTTATCTGTGGTCTTAATAATTAGGCAATGCTCATCAAATCCTTTTTGAATCTATGTATACTTGGAGGGCCAAGGTGTACCAGGATTTCTTAACACAGATAGATAGATCTATTTTTCAATATACATGGTACATAAGTACATAAATAATTAGTCTGATTGTACCTTTACATAAAAACGCCTTATGGCTTGTTTACATTGATCAATGAGTCGGTCGTTAAGCTCGCAATTCACCGGCCTATAAATAATGCGTTAGAAGCAATATGATTAAACGGTTTACAGATTCTCAAATGTAAATATTCGTAGATACATCAAGACTACGAATGTTCGAATATGAATGAAATGAAAAATCGATGGAATCTAATGCGGTCCCTAACGACCAGTGAAAACGATTATGGCAATGCGGGTGTTATATCACGTAGGTTTACTGGTTGCATCTTTGACTACAGATCAAGGGGTCCCAGGTTCAAATCCCGGGTGGGACCAAAAAAAAATGTTATTGGGATTTTTCTGAAATAGAAAACTTAGTAACAGCCCTGAGTCTGGAAGTCTGCCACCATGGCCGAAATCGGTCATGGGAGCTAATATATCACGTACAGAAATCGCCAGCTCCCCGTAAGCGGCCCCAATCGACCGATGTAAACAAGCGAGAGATATAGCAGGGTAGTTAGTATGATGTTACAATTTAATTTCAACCGTCCCGTTGGTGTCTCCTATTGGAGTATGGGTCGATGTATTTTATAAATTATTTTTTGTTTAGTGGTCTTTAGGCGATCAACTTTCTATCTCCTTCTAGACTGAGACTTTTCGGGAGAAGCTTTACAACTTTTTCATCCGAGCTGGGACCATATTTTGGAGGTGCTTGAGGCAAACTGAAAACTTGTATGATGCCTCTTTTGTTATAATCTAAACTCGATCCTCGGCGATTATTGTTCACTATTATTTGATAATGACCTATGAATATAAAGCGTAATATTTCCAAAAATATGTTATCGTTGATACTCGATAGTCATACAAGGACAGAAGGAGGAGGGAATAAAAATCACACTCATTGCTATCGTTTATTGATTTAAAATACAAAACTTAGTGACATAAAGCTCTATCCTTTTATTGTTACAGTGCCTGCGAACTGACAATCCGATAGGAAATAAACATATAATTCCGAACACACCACATTAATGTCACAGTACAAATAAATATTATAATACATTACATACGAAGCGCAAATCGGTCGGGCCTCTGTCTTGTGGTTGTCTGGTATCGCTTGTTCGGCTTTCCTTTGACAAATTATAATGACGCAGGATTCCAATCTTACTTCGACATCGACTTACTTTCTGATATCACATATTTTTCGTAACAGTACTTTAAAAGCGGCGATTAAAAAATATTCACGTCAAATTATGTAAGTTTTGTAAAGGAGAAAATAAGTCAACACCAACATCGATATTTATTACAATACAAAAATTTTCATCAAATCATCTCGTACATGATTATAAGAACGTCACAATAGCTGAGTACAATGAATAAGAAAATAAGTTACATTATTATTTTGGAAACCCGCCTATGAAATATTATCACCCTACTATGAATATCTTGTTTCCCATACCTATTTCTTATATTCCTAACAGTCCTATACCTCATGAAGCAAAAAAGTATTATTACAGTAAATATTATACAGATAAGAGAGAAATTCAATATTTCAGAAGAGCGAGTCAGGGATAGATTCAAATCTACAATCAAATCAAATCGGAAGTCATAGCGTCAACGAAGAGGCGAATACTTTGATGCTTCATGTATTAAATCAACAATTGTACCATACAAACGTGTATTTTAAAATAATCTTTCGGGAAAGGAGCTTTATAAAAAATCCACGGCAACATTCTGCAGCACAAAAAAATCTGCGTTCAGTTGCAATATGGCCGGCGGGTCGACTGCGCCTGCTTCAGTCGCGTTCACCGATACTATGAATAATTGAAAAAAATATAGTTTGCTAATTGTGTGAGCCGCAGTCGCTCGCCGGCCCGGGCCCGCTACTGGCCCGCCACTGGCCTGCTACTGGCCTGCTACTGGCCGCTCGCCAATGCACTCGCTTTACTCTTAGCTTACTCATACGACCGATCCATTATATAACGTACGTCAAAGTATCCACTAGAATAAAGCGTTGCCCAATTAAACGAAACATAATGACCCCTAACGTTTCACTCGAACATTGTACCTAGAGAAAACGATAACCACGAGTCTCCTTCGTAACTTAGACAAAATTTTCCGATCGTAATTAAAATTAACCGACAAATATTCCTAATATTTAACAAGTATTCACAGTGTCGCCGTCGGTGCGCTCTCGTCAAGATCTGGACATCAGTGTGACAAATCTATGAACGCCGTAACATGTAAAAATCTACGCTACATTTGTACATTCGTTTCCAACATTGGGAAGATTCCGACAGGTTCGTTACGGCGACGAGGCGACGAGGCCGACCGCACGTCAATGGCGATACAGGACAAGTCTCGAGCGAGTAGCGGGCCTTAACCATAAAAGTTCCGGCACAGTAAGGCAGTGATTCAGTTTGCTATACAAAATATCTCCGTTACAAATTTACGACCAGTCTGTTGCGATGAGGTTAGTCTATTGTAGATTCAAATCCAAAAAGGTTGAACGAGTCAGTTTATTAAATTTATTAACTCCTATCTGAAATACCCAAAATTTTTATTATATGATTCAACATTCCCGTAACCTACAAATACATTTTGTGTTTTATAGAATTACCTATACACTATTCGTCTGTGTTACATATCCTCGGAATAATCCAATGGGT
>LQNK01001602.1:126285-136915 GCA_001586405.1 Phoebis sennae | reverse complement strand
GTGGGGCGTGTAAGTACGGCACGTGAGTCAGACCTGTGATAAGTTAGAGGCGGCGTTAGTGTCGCGCGGGCGTGCCGCCGGACCGCTCTAGTCATCGCGAGTCCGACGGAACATCTGCCATCAACACACATACAACGTTATTTCATGGAAATCACCTTTGGTCGCGTTGTGATAGACGCGTTCATATAAATATCACACTGTATGAGACTCTATAAGTCTATCCGTAGTACTAAGTAATAAGTTTTGTATATATTATAAATGGGCAAACATTTTCTATGAGACTTGTTATATAAATTATTTGCAGATAATAATTATAGTACTAAAGCAAAAAGTTTTGTACTTGAGTACTTTTAAACAAGTGAGTTGTGTTAAACTTTGTTGTTGTTATGTTATGTTAATTAGCTTACAATATATGACTAGTTGAAGAGTGAATTATCTCAGAAGAATAGTAGCTATTGTAAGGTAAAGTTTATTTTAAAATGAAAATTGCCTTGCTTCATAATTATAACTCAAAGATTACCCTAAAACGCATCTATCATAACGCTTTCATTATAAAATAATAGCTTTTATCACACCTTTTTTTTCATGACGCTGTAAAATAAACACATTTTGACAAACTATACAATTAAATTCCACGCCTTTAATCAACATTAATTTCATTTCGACGGTGTGAGAAAAACTTGCCATTTACAAAATATTTTTTTTATTTATATTTTTTCTTTTTTTTTCACAGGTAACTTCCATGACGAAGACCCGTCGGCTATACAACCGCTTAGTTGGAAATGACAATGAAATGTTAGCACACGATACAAGCTGCATGATAATGTTAGATGTCACATCTACACAGTATCATCGAGGCTCGATACACATTGCCTCGCTGTGTCTCTTTCATGCCTATAGTGATGGAGAGAGATATAAACATTATGTCGTCACAGAATTTATACATTTGGAAGAATTCTCGATCTTTCTAGAAGTAATTCAGTTCCTATAGAATGTGTATCGAGTCTAACACCATTTGAACACCGAAGTTGAACAGCGAGTATGACAGATTGTTGAATATAAATAAATAGATACATAGCGGCACGAATGAAATGAATCTTGTATAAGAGGCATTATAAACATCGAATACAGTTATACAACACATTTATTTAACATTAAAAATTGGATGAAACAGTTTGTTTTTAAATCGCTTACATTTTAATCCTCGTACAGTAACAACTTCCTTAATTGATAATAAAAGAATATGAATAAAGCTATCTTATGTATTTGACGATTTGGAAAATAAAAATATTGATATTGTATATAATTTTTAAGTACGAAAAATATTAACTAATTTGTAGTTAACAATACTATTTTTATATAAGGGTAATATCCCAAACGTTATAGAGTTTTTATCAAAGGATATAAGTGATTGTAATCACAAAATATTATAGCTTTATACATGTTAAAAACAACATTTGCACAATTGAAAGAATTTTGTTGGCATTATTAAATGTCCCGTCTGTTTGTTTTTTTATTTCTTTAAATTTCTTATGCAACAAAGGAAACAATTACTATTCAATAACATTATTATTTCCTAATCTTAAATCCGTATAGGTTGTAACTGTACGAGCGTCCGCGTCACGTGTGGTCACGTGTGGCCGCGTGTGGTCACGTGTGGCGACGTGTTGTGGCGTGTGGCGACGTACCGTGCTGGTGGTGCGACTGCGCCTGCGCCTGCTGCGTGTTGGTGGCCTCGTCAGCGGTGCGCTTGAAGAAGTTGTGCTGCAGCGCGTAGTACGGCGTCACCCGCTGCTTCGGGTCGTACTCGAGCATGCGCAGGATGAGGTCCTGAAAACGTTGGCCGAATGTATTAGATAACGTTAAAAAACAATATTTAATTTGCCACTGGCTTAGGGCGTTGCAAAAGTCGTAGTAATTTTGGATCCCTGGGATTTTATAGAAGAATGTATTTCTTTTAGCCCTCTGAACTGGCCAAAAATGACTCAACTAACTGAGCGTCTGTGTTTACCAAATCTACGATGCGCTATTGACTCGACAAATCTAGTATTACGTTACAACGATTCTGCTAGTGCCTGACCCCTGCTAGAAGTTCCTTGTATCTCCATCTTGCTCCAACTCACGACCACTGCATCCTAAACCCCTCTCACCCTAAACTTAAGTCGGAGACGGAACGTCTGAGCCCGCCTCCACACCCAGTATGTCGTGCAGGCGCAGCATGATGTCTGCTATTTGCATCTCTGTCGCACGTTCGCATGTTGTATCTACCCTCTCCCCTTTAACTTGACGTATTGGGAGATGGAATATCCGGACTCGTCTCCACACCCTGTGTGTCGTGTAAGCGCCGCATGCCCGCTATCTGCATCTCGCTCCCACTCACAACCACTGCATCTACCCCTCTCACCTTAAACTTGAGGTAGTCGGAGACGGAGTGGCCGGGCTCGCCGCGGCGGCGCGCGGCCGGCCCGCCGCCCTCCACGCCCAGTATGTCGTGCAGGCGCCGCGTGCCCGCCGGCCGGTACTTTCTGTAGCCACTGCAAATAATATCATGATATTTATTGACGTGAATACGTCTTTCAAACTGCTGTCCTACCAAGGCAAGCCTAATGATATCAAAATAAGGCGATACATTTTAGCATTATGGCTCCAAATCCATTGACTTCATTCAAATTATACTTTTTGAAATAACTTTAATGTTAACAATAGTTACATTGGTTAAAAGATTTAGGAATTGTCTCACAAATAATAAAATCGATGCTATTTATATACAAACATAAATTTTTGACCAAAAATAAATAAAAAGATTACTTACCCATCTTTACTCGCTACTTTCTTCAAAACATAACCACCGCCCTCAGACGCTGGTAATTTGTCAAAGAACTTTCTAGTTTTGTGTGCCTGAAACAAAGCGTGTATGTGATTAAATATTTATATGCGGATACTGCCTTTTCGTGTTTAAACTTCAGCAAAGTCCAAAGTCAAAACAGTTAATAGGTTTAAATATAGAGACAAGTCCTTAAACTTTCTTAACTCTTCAATACTGTACCAAGCCTTGTTTGTTTATAGAAATATAATTTACTGCAAAGTTGGACTTACTAGAAACTTGAACGATTTTGAACTTTATAATAAATATGAATAAACGCTACGTTATTTACAATGCTAAAAGCAAAATTGCTAATTATAAAATTATATGATATACCTTTCAAATATTAAATGTTCGAGTCGGGATTATGATATGTATACATTTTACCCTTTCTATCAATGCGAATCGAAAAGACTTTGAAACAAAATGTGAGTCAAGTTGATTTTAATTATAGTTTGGTTAGTCCAAGTCGGGTATCATTAACAAATCAATATCCTCAAAAATACAATAGTTGGTCTGGCAAACAATTTCAATATTTAATAACAAAATATCGAAGTAGGTCAGACGGCCACAATAAGGGCAATTACACGGCGTTTAGATTTAGTTCCAACTTTGACAATTAACACAAATTTTCAGTCATTACTTCATTGCGTGGAAAATCTCTCGAGTCAAGCGTAACAGTCGTATATGAAAATTAAACTTATGATACGTAACACTGAAGGCTTACTTGTAGACACTTTATTGCGTTATAAACCACATCGAGGTAAGTCTATTTTGTGCAATATTATTTTGAATTTGAGCATTGAGAATTATATTTGTATGTTTCAATACAATTTTCAAGCTTTATTAGGTTACAATATACTGTAGTCCAACAAATGAGTGACATATCATCAAATAGTCAGATCTTACAAAATACTACAGAACCGATCTTCAGATTAATTTTTAAATAAAAACGTAAATTCCAAATCAAAAAATTCTGCTGCAATTCTTGTCTTACCTAAACGATTATACAAACAAACCAGCGACATGTCCTAAAAAGCGAAAATTTGAATTTTCAAATACCCCTTATTTACCTGGTCCAACAAATGGTCGGGCGGCATGCCCAACACTTCCACGATCTTGTTCATCTGATCCAGCTCGTTGGCGCCGCTGAACAGGGGCTCGCCCGTGTGCATCTCCACGAGTATGCAGCCCAGCGACCACATGTCGATCGCCAGGTCGTACGGGATGCCCAGCAGCACCTCCGGCGACCGGTAGAACCTTGACTGGATGTATTGGTATATCTGCAACGGAATTCCATGTTAAAGTCTACATAAATAATAGGACGTAGTAGAATCTAAGTATTATTGTTATTTTACTAAAATAAGACGTACTTATTAGTGTACGCAAACCTATCTATTGAAGTTAACATAGTTAAAGCCAGTTTTGATTTAAATTTTAAATCACATAATAGAACGGTAGGCCGTCATAATAAAGTAAACATACTGAAACAAAAGACAGACTATTAGACACGGAAAAAAATAAGAAACAAATAGAAAAAAGACGCTATTATATCTCATGATATCTTACAAAATATCCAATAAATAACGTTTGACGTTTATAGCTAGTACACATTACAACATAACGACCATTAAACTTCTTATTATGTCTAATTTCCATACATAAACTATTAACAACTGGAAATTACATAAAAAATCGACTCAAAGCGGTAAATCGATGAATGTAAGTGTCCACGCTCCGCAAGCATGATTTATATCAAACATAAACAACAAGGAAACCGTACGCGTCGCAAAGTTGACTTTAATAAGTCTTTTAATTAATTACTCGAGTATCAATGACACTGATTACGCGGCCATAATTTTATTGTTTATATAAACAGCGAGAAATATTCCTCTGTCGCGTCGGTACGTTTACTGAATTGTAAAACAAAGAACTATTGACGCGCAAATTGTGATAACATTTGACACCACGTTGTCTCAATTAAACATTCAGATAGAATAACATGTCAAGTTACGTGATTTTATTGATGATTATGTTTTAACCAAATGAGGTGTGGTTTTAACACGGAGGGAGTATGTATTTTACAGGGTAGAGAAAGCAACGGCGATAAGGTAAAATTAAAGTAAAAGGTAAAAAAAATTAGGTAAAACTTCGGCGCCTAACCAATGAATGTAAAGAACATGGATACAACTACGCATAGCGTAGTTCTACCTATGAGGAATGAGGCGATGAAAAATTATTTTATTTTCTTAGTTTCCATACAACTTTTACACTTAAATAGAAGTAGACATAATGAGGTGCCATTAATAATGTTCTATGTATAACTTCCATTACATTTGTACACAGATGTCTTGAATGTGAACGGTATAAAAAGTTCTATAAATAAAAAAAATAAATACATCAAAAGCTTGGAAAGACTAAAATTGCTAAGACATTAAACAGTGAGCCTTAGAGGTGCTACACAGTAATAAGTACCAAGTAACAACAACAATGCTTGTCTTTTAAGACAAACTAATTCTGCCATTGACTTAATTACCTATAGTAATTTATATTGCCCATATTTTTCAACAATTTCGACCACTTAAGTGCCATACATCAGGATAAAAACAATGATTAGCTTCGTACCGACACCGATAACACAGTACATTATATTATGCAACGATTATGCCATAAACAGATAATATTTGTCACGATAGCGATACCAAGACTTAGCTACAAGTTATTGCGTTTTTAGATCAAGGACACTGAAATGAATTTAAAAATACTTTTTATCGTGGATAGCACGCAATTTGATATGCATTACGAGTTACGACTGGATATTAGTGGCAAAAACTCAAAAACGTTCACTTTTATGCGAATTTTAATACCGTTTTTTTTTCATTAGAAATACATATATAAATAAACTAAAACATAAAGAAAGTACTAAGCCAACAAAAACGTTATAGAAATATAGCTTCTTGGAATCTTAAGTAACGGGATTTCAAAGCCGTTTATGTGGTCGTTTTAAATTTTATTGCTCGGATAGTACCCATAATAGTGATTACACAAGACAACAACATTTTTGTGATTTTACCGTTTTAGTACACTCTCATGCAGTAACAAAAAAGAGGAATTTGATGTGCACAAAAAATTGCATTTTCCTTTCTGTATGATTGCAAGTAAAATAAAATGTTCCATATTACTTTAGCGAAATAATTATAATAATAGCTTCCCTTACCGATTTCGGCTATAGTAACCAATTTCAACAGAGACTAGTCAGCTGCGCAGGAGATTTTACACTGCACAAGTGTACGCGTATTTTTTTAATCTCACCCGGGATTCAAACCCGAGACCTCGCAATGTGTAGTCAAAGATGCAACCACTCACCCTTTGTCCTAGTTGACACGAGCTGCCGAAGTCCACAATCTTGATGGCCGACCTCTTCGGGTTGCACAGCAGGATGTTCTCCGGTTTAAGATCACAGTGAATTATATTAAGTTCTGCAACAAACAGTATGTTTTAGTCATATGCTGCATAAAGTGAATGACAAATTTTTAAGTGTACAATAAGATGCTGAAATGGATTGTGAGTGAAAGAATAAATCATCTGTACTTTTACTATATTTTTAAAGGACAATGTAAGAGTTCTAGAATGTTGCACGCGAACGTTGTTCATGTGTGCACATGCACACTGAAATTAACAGACCAATCAGGACAAAGTATTGCCATCATATTTAAAATTTCGAAATTCAAAAATTGGTGAGGCGCGATATGCCCATACGTGAACAGTTAGCATTATAATATTAATGAATACATGGATGATAAAAATCCATGGGTTGTAACATGTCCTTAACAATTACGGGACAGTTGCTTGGATCTTCTTGATTGTAAACAATACCATATTGTATCAAACTTTTTGAAAAGAGTTTCTTGCCGGTTCTTCTCGGTTTTCGTTTCGTAGTATTCGGAAGGTTGTCTCTCCTTCCGAATCGGTGGTAAATAAAAAACATATATATTATTATGTAAATGTATATGACGTCCTAAAAGCGCCTCGAAAGAAGCCAATTTGGAAAATAAATGTTTTGACTTTGACTTTGATTAAGGTGACTCACCAGGCTGACTAAGGAACAGTAGCGCGGTGCAGAGCTGCTGCGCGAACTTGCGCGTGAGGTTCAGCGAGACGCCGCGGAAGTTGGTGTTGCGGAGCAGGTCGTACAGGTTGTAGGACAGCAGCTCGAACACGAGGCACAGGTGGTTCCGCCACATGAAGTGGCGTTTCAGTTTCACTGGAATTAGGAAGAGCAAGGTTGTAATTACACGACTCTACAAAAAAATTTAGTTTTTTGTCCTAAAGTTTATTTTATGATTTTCTGTTTAATGATAATCAAAAACGAAAAGAAAATACTTTTTTTTTGGTATGAAGTTTGCTTTAGTAATAATTATAGTAAAAATACTCATTTTTGATTTTTTTATAAATTTTAGTTTATTTTTAATAAAAAATGTAAGAGTGTGCAGTTTTAAATCATTTCCTACTTTTTTGTAAGTTATATTGACAATAAAACTCAATAAAAATATGTATTTGAATGGTTTCATTTCCAATTAAAAATTAAAACCACAGTGATTGTCTAAATAGAAAAGCAAACTTTTTAATGTCATATATATTTTTTTCGTCTAATTACGACCTAGAGAATTGAAATTTAATGCTTTGAAATCAAATTCAAATTTTGTGTTGACCTGTGTTATCTAAAGAGTGGTTTGACGACGCTTGGTTTGTTCATTTTTTTAGAACACCAGGAGCAAAGGCTTTGCCACATTCCACACACTATAATATTTGGGATTTCAAGATCGGTTCTGGGATTACTCGGCTTTATTTTGATTTATTAGTGTAGTTTTTACACTGAGCATAGATAGTTCTATTGCTTAGTGGAAGAACTACTGCCTACAATGCCTGTGTCCCGTTGCAAATTGACGTTGGTTTGTAGAGTAGGGGAAAAAAGGCCCCTACGAATGTCGAGGCACCAGTTAAAGGAATCAGCGACTACACTTGTAAATGTCAGTTTTTGACTTCCGATAATTTTGAAAATATCACAATTAATTTTTTAATAAAGCATACGCCAAGAAGGAAAGATAATAATTTATTTTAATACCTTTTATTTACTACGTTAATATTAATTAAGGAAGAGGATAAAACATCGTACTTATATGAATTAAATTGACTGCGTTATCTTTATTTTTTGTTATTGAGCCCAATCTATGAAATATTACGACACGCGGAAAATCCGTAACTATTAATTGACCTCATTAATAAATTCCTAGGATTTTCCTTATACTACATATTTAAATGGAGTTATTCATAGAACAATAAATTGAAATCAAATTACCTATATAATACTTGTTTTCGGCGTCTGCCCTGTTCATCATTTCTAGTAACTTGACTTCTATTTGTGCCTGGTTTAAGAAGGGTTTCTTATTTTTAATAATTTTTATCGCTACTTGACACTGCTCCTCGTGGTCGTAGGCTTTCACAACCTGAAACATAAGAAAAAATATTAATTAATAAAAAAACATATTTTCGATAACTATATGGGAACCAAATGTGTTAGCGGTGTAAATGTTGTCTTACTATGATATGATCTATTTGCTAATATACCTGTTTACAATAAAACATCGCGCACCTAAACTAAGTTTGTAAACATTTAGCCAAAAATCTGTTATCTTTCTTAGAATTTACGTCCTTCTCTGTGTATGATTCGCTTACTAACTTTCTCTTATATTATGTTAAACAGAATAATAATTTTACCTCTCCTATAAAATTAATGAGTTACATCGAATTTCAACAACTGTTCTATTTAGCTTGTTTGATTCTCGTTATTGTAAAGTTCAATAGTACTAAAGTAGGATTCCCATTCATATAAAATAGATTTCAATGATTTTTATATAGAATTTATTTAATATATAGAATACGTATATACAATCATATTTGATACTATTACATTCGCTTATGAGTATTCGATATATCATCATATTAATATAAGTATTTGAAATGGAAAAATAAATTATCATTTGTAGATTGTAATATAGGTTTTAGGATTAAAACGTTCACCGAAACGTGAAATAATGTACGTCACTCATATAAGACCTTATATTAAATATCTATTTTTGTTTTAACTTGGGGTATAGTATTTTTCTTGCTATTTTTTGGTATGGTTATCATTTTTCTCTTACAAAAGTGATTAAATAACATCAATATCAATGGTGGCATTACATACAAATTGTGTCACATAAAGACTAACTATGCGAGATATAGATTTAATAGTTCATAATGGATTTCCGCTTCCTATACTCTAAGTTTATTCTTACACACAGGCAACCACACTTCGTATTGAACGATGGTTGCCTTGCGTAACCACTATTGATATAATCTATCACCAAAACTCGCATAGCATGTTTAGTCAGGTAACTCTGTATGCACTTTAAATATGCCCTATACTCTGAAGTTGCTGGAACTCCAAACTATGTCCCTAAGAAAGTAGGAAGTCTCTTCGAGAGAAACGTTCTTGTCATACATTGCCTGGTAAAGGATCAGCGATACAATGAATTACTACTTAGTGGGATTTGACCTGGGCATCTTTCATTAAGCCTTTAGACGCTTGAAAGTAACCAATCATATAGTAAAAAGTGAGCACGTAAAGCCGTCGGTCCTGCGCCTGATCTCTCTCCGGTCGTGTCGGTCTGCCGTCTCATCGGGTTATGAGAGTAAAAGGAATAGAGAGTGCACCTGTGTTCGCGCGTACACTTGTGCACTATAATATCTCCTGCGCAGCTGGCTAGTCTCTGTTGAGATAGGCCACCATGGCCGATATCGGTCTGGGGAGCTATTATTATTATATAGTAAAAAGTTTGACGACCCGATTGGCGCAGTGGTTCAGCAATGGTCTATTGCGCCGGAGGGTGTGGGTTCGATCCCCACGAGCAGAAAATTATCATGTGATGAACATTATAATTTTCTACTGCCTGGGTGTTAATTTTTCTATAGTATGTATGTATTTACAAAAAAAAGTATGTTTAAGTATGTCTATCAGTTATCTAGTTTCCATAGTACAAGCTTTGCTTAGTTTGGGACTAGATGGCGTTGTGTTAAATGTCCAGGAATATTTATATATTTATAAAAAGCCTGTTTCTCACCTGTCCAAAGGAGCCCTTGCCGATCGGCGACGAGATCTCGTACCGGTCGAGGAACTTCTCGCCCTGCTTGATGATGTAGTCGTGGTTGTCGTCGTCGTAGCCGTCGTTGTACAGCTTGCGCTCCTTCTTGTGCGAGCCGTCGTCGCCGAGGTACTGTTGCGCTCTCCGCTTCTTCTTTGCGTAGTATACCTGTAACAATTTACGTGATGGTAAATATTTTTGCTTTGATTAAATAGAATATCCTAAACATCGGTTTGACTTATGCGGATTAAATATTTGTATATTGTTTTAATTATTATTTCTGAATCACGCCAGCATCGACAGAGAGACATCGTTTTATTCAGCCTTACATTTTATGGTAATTCATACAATGGCGACCCTGTTTTGAGTGAGTGTGTGGATGAATAGTTTTGTATACATAAATATTTAGGATTTTTTTCTATATATATCCATATTTTTTGTAAATAATCCACCTTTAAATCGTAACATTCTATCTTTAATATACCTAATGGAAAACTAATAACTAATAAGTTTTCTTCAATCATTTCATTTCAAGGCTACGTATATTGAATTCAATGACAACATGATTAATTGAATACCGCCG